>VZZY01002816.1:69941-134572 GCA_013400335.1 Eurystomus gularis
GGCGGCGGCCGCCATCTTGTCCCCGCCAGCCACGCGACGCTCGGAAAGCTCTCGCGAGAACGCGGCCGCCGGTAACGGCTCAGGGGACGGCGCGGGAGGGGCGCACGCGCAGTGGGAGCGTGCTCGCGCCGCCCTCTGGCGCCCCCAGGCGGCCTGGAGGAACGAACCCCCAAAGCGGGGCCGGGGGGTCCCTCTTCTCCCACCAGCACCCACCAGTGGCCCCATGGCAGCCACACCAGTGCTGGAAAGGCTCAGGCGTTGCCATTACCACCCCAAGCCCCTGCCTGACACCTCCCTGTTTCCCATTTTCGGGGTGCAGCACCTGCACAGGGGGCTGTGACCCCGAGACAAAGACAGCGGATGTTCTTACCACACGCAGGACCTGGCTAAAATAACATTTAAAAGTTGTTATGGTCAAGTTTCTTTTAGAAAAGTGAGAGACATTCATTCTGTCTTGCTGCTGTCCAAAGGGAAATACAGCCTGCATGTGAACCGGTGCAGAAAAAGACAAGTCAAATCCATGGCAACAGGAAACTTCTTAAAAATAATAAAAGAATCTTAATCTGCTTCCCTGTCTCTTCTTAAGAAGGACTTAGGAATAAACGAGAACACAGTCAAAATGTTTACATTTTGGTGTGGTTTATTGGCACAAAAATAGTCAAATACAACATGGCGTCTAAACATGGCTACTCTGTTGTATTTTGTGCATTGGTTTTAATATGTTTAATTCATAAATCGTAACTTTTATCTTCACCCTCATGTTTAATAATAATTATTTTCTGTTTCAAGTTATGACCAGCTCTCCTCCCATCTGCCTCCTACACCAAGTACTAACCTTCCCTGGTTATTTCCCAATACCGACACTGCAGGAAGCTCCCAAGTGGTATTTCATTTGTACCCTGCATCCAGTTTGCCACAACCATTCTGCACAGAGGCTCTGACCTTGGCTCCAGGTCTGCAATTCTCAGATCTGCTCTGATACCCTGATCTAGCCTGAAACACGGCTCCTGCACTAGTGTAATGAGTGAATATACAGTTTCCAATTTTGGGACAAGAATCGAGTTTGAAAACAAGGTAACAGGATGAAACAACGGTCAAATTCCACTTCTCTTTCTTTCCAGTTACCCGGCTCACCTCCAACCCTAAACGAAGCCTCCTGCACAAGCACATTGAGTTCACTGCAGCCACACCAACAGGACTGACCAGGGCAATAATTAATCTGCAAATGACTTAGTTACATTGTGAAGTAAGTCAAAACCCGTATATCGTTATTTTCCATGGATTGCCAGTTCCCCAAAGACCAAGTGGAACCATAGACATCTTGTGGTACAATCAGTCTTCACTGTCCTGGAAACCCAAATCAAGTGTTGTGTTTCAGACAGCTTGTGTTTTTCCAACAGCAGCTATACATTGGCATAAACCAACTTTTAATATACAATAACTCTTTTCATTTACATTTCAAAATATTTGACAAAGGCTGTATTTCAGTCCAACGTTCAGTTTGTGTTTGTAGAAGAGCAAGTTTGGAGTGCAAAAGCCTCCAGAATAAAAGACTGCGGATACTTTGGAATCTTCTGTTACCAGAAAGGACACCTAAAGAAAACAAAGACATTGCAGTAATGCTGACCTGTTTCCCAAAGGCAATGCTGAGAAGGACTGAGATTCCACACTAACGAGGCACCATTTTAGTATGGACAAGGCTGACAGGGGCTCCTCATGCTTCTTTCCAGCTAACTAAAATGCTAAAAAGATCTATTTTCTTAAGCACGGTCCAAGGCATCGCTAGCACGGCCAAAGCTTAGCCCATAGCTAACTCTCAGTGACAGCAAATCATCTTTGTTCGCTGTAACTGAAACCAGTGAGCACCACGTGCCTCTTTCATACGCTCCAAGTGCTGAGGGTGACTGCAGTTTAAATGTTCTCAAATCCCTGTCACTACTTATCACAACGACTTCTACAGAGGACTGTCCGTGGGATCGCTGTCACAGGCTTGCCAAATTTACCACAGCAGATGCAACACGTGGTAAGGCTCCTACACAACCAACCACACAAGTGACACTGTCCTTAGCTGTTCTCTGCTCTGATTATTCAGCGATTAATTTGCGAGGTTTAACCGAATGACAGACTCACCATCCAATGTAGCACTGGCACAGGTTCTCATGAGAAGTAGCTTGTTTAATGAGCAGTTCTACTTGTGTGGGCACATCAAGAGTTTCATCATGAGAGAAGTCTCGACCTTTGAAATTAAAGGATTAAAAAAACCAAAACATAAATGGAAGTCACAAATCATACAACATAACTTGCTTCTGGCTGGCAAGTTAAGGACTGATAGGACTTTTAACTGCTCTTCCCTCACATTATATAAAATGCGAAATTTTCCAGACATGGAGAACCTGTAAAGGCACAGAGAGCCCAGAACTCTGCTCTCCCTGGTTTCTTCTTTTTACCTTCTCCAAATAACAGATAAACCAAAAATAGATAACTTTCCAGTAGCTGGAATCCTCATCCTAATCCCTTCAAGTACATTATTTGGCACGCAGGGGCTAGTTTCTTATAAACTTTAAGAGCACGAAATTTCACAACTAAACACTGCAAACCACAAAGCCAGGACAGGGGAAATTCAGCTTCCACTAAACAAGCTAAGACATGCAAACCTGAAGTCTGTTTAGTTACAGACACCTCTGCTCTTCTCAGATCAGGCTCCTTGGTATCTAAATGCGGGTCTAACACGAGTACTTGGGTGTTAGACAAAAGCAGGAAAATGGCCTCAGCCACTTAATGAGAATATGCTTAATTCAAGGCTTAGTATAAAATGCAAACACTGAAAGTGCTGCTGATCCATCTCATCAGATTTTGCGCTTATCTCATATAAAGAGAAAAACCTCCTCACCAGTGAGCTTATCTCGAACCCTGTTGATGATTTGAATGGCCTTCTTATTTAGAGCTTCTGGCTTCACTAGACCATCTCCTACTAAAAGACAGAAGGAGGAAAGAGAATTAGGACTTCATCTGAACAATAAAAACATTTGTGCTGCTGTTACGTCTGCCCTTCCCAATACCACAAATACCACTTTGAGAGCAAACCCGGATACCAGTACATTTTCTGTCACCTTTATTTTTTTTTGGAGCTGAGAACACAGGCCAATTATAGCTGTCATTTGTGCTGACAAGGAACTGTATCTGTCCTGTCTCATGTAATTGTCTCTGGATCACGATGAAATTTTCTGATCTAAAAAACCATTTCTGCATCAGTATAGAAACAACAATGAAACTTACTGAAGGAATGGATGGATTCAGGCACTGTGGTCCCCGTTTTCTTATGGGCTGTCTCACCCAATTCCACACTGTCCAACATTTCTAGTGAAAAAAACCCATGAAAACATAAAAGCATAAACGTGAAGCTGAAAAGCAGATAAAATAATATTCTTCTGGTTCAGCAAAACTGTTAATCAGCTCATTTGAAGAGAGTATTTGACTGTGACCACAAACCTCTGTCACTAGAGGAAGCACAACACAGGAGCAAACTTCATTTTCCCCCTGCCAAACATACTGAAAGGCCCGATTAAACTTTTAGGAGCATGTTGTGTAAGAGTATAATGTAAAGATATTTTGAAATGATGTATAATTAACCCAAAACTACAACGATTTTATTTGTGGAGCTCTCCATATGAACCACTGTCCCTATTCTGCAGTCTGATAGCAAATAACTGCTAAGATTCAACGCAACAGTGTCAGCGTTCAGTCAGATGAGCACTGGCCAGGTTTTGCATGCTGAAGTGCTAAGTAACTATCACCTCTCCGTTACGCCTTGGAACACACGAGTTCATACGTGCTCCACAAGGGAATTAATGTAACTCTAAAGGAGGAGTTGCTTTTTCAGCGCAAGTACTGAAGTCACTACTTCCAGACCTAAAGCTAATGATAATAAGCTGTTGATCTGTCTACTTTCAAGAAGAGGACTGAAAAATATTTACCCCACTCCAAACATTCATGACATACACCATCTTTTCTACTCACCTACTGACTGACTAGCTGAGTAGGAGTCTGTTCTTGTTCGTGAGCGCTTATTGCCCTTTGTATTTGCTGCAAGAGAATAAGGAGTTGAAAAGTACGAGCTGGAGTTTCAGTGTTTCATAGCAAATTAGTCCACAAGCCATACAGATTTGACTGCCTTGCTCCAGATTTTATGTCACCTGAAAATAGCTTTCAACCTCCTGATGACAACTAATACAAAAACAACCCAAATAACTTTGCTTGTAGCTTAGTTCCCTGTCTGTGTTTAAAGGTAAAAGGCTTTTAACCACTGTGGTAATTTCACATTACAATCCCTAAAACCACGTGCACACAGAAACAGCGTGTGCCAACCAACCATTTCATCAGACTGTCTTCAAACAGACATTGGATTTCAGGCTTCCGGATTTCTTGTATGAAATCAGACGGATTACTCTCTTGCTGTCGCTGTTTTATCAGAATCACTTACTGTCCATCAGCCGCCAATTCAACAACGGATCATACACGAAGGCTTCAAGCACAGCCATGACGCTGTCCTTATGTTCACGCAGGACTTCCATCACCGTGTGACAGGTGATTCTGTAATTGCCATCGAGGCCCGTCACCTTCAGAAGAGAAAGAAGTGAATCAATCGCGCTGCTCTGCTCACTATGCAACTCCAACTCCAACATGCAGGGAGCAGGACGCAGCTCGTGCTCGGAACAGGAATTCACTCTGCTTTGTGCGTTCAGGGAACAAGATCGATGTTTGTTACAAACTAAGAAGCTCTCTTCTGCCATTAAGATGGTCTTTGTGAAGTACTGTGAGTCTGCTTGACGCAAACGGCTACCTGAAATGAGGAAGCTAAGGCAGGCCTAAGAAACTGGAGGAATTTCAGCGGTTTTTGCATCAATGAAGAAGTTGCTTCCACTGTAATGGACTGTAGAGATCACAGGTGATATTTTAAGTTACAGAAAAAAAAAAACGCACCTGAAGCATTAACAACTTTGGTTCTTACAGGAGTCGAGAGGTTTAGCCACAACAGAGTGTAGAGGAAAAACTGAGAAATTGATGCTCTTTTCCTTAGGAACAACCCCCTTCGTATTAAAGAGGGGATGCTCACCTCCATAGCATTTGTCAGCATCCTTGTTAACCTAAATGGAATCTTCTCAGGGAATTTTTCTCTTGTCATTGCAACCTAAACACAAGAGGATGGAGAATTAGTAAATTAAGAGCTAGTAAGCATTGTTTTTTTTTCTGCTAGAACTTTGAAGGTTGTATTCCAAATATGAAATAAAGTCCCAGCTTTGTGGTCCTCAGCTTCCACAGATTTTTGGGAAAAACCGGGTAATTAACTTCATAACACAGAGGGAAAACTAAAACGTATGCCTAGTTGCCAGCATTAAGTAACAGAGACTGCCTATGAGCAGCTTAAATAGCTCCAAGAAGTGGACAAACGATGTTGGCAATTCTTTGCTTGTTCCAGTGGTTAGCTGATCCCCAAGACGTGCCTCACAGAAAACATTATTTTTGTCTTGCTTGTGGGCAAAGTGAAGCCCAAAAGAGAGCCAAAGGGCTTGCCCAGGATCACACTCCAAGGTCAGTGTGTCCTAGCTTATAGAATCATTTCTGTTCTACCAGAACATGTGAGATATTACAGAAAATTTAATGTTCAAATACAAAGATTTACCTCAAAACAGTCCCCGAAGTCGATATGCAGGATCTTTCCACTCAGTCTGTCTAACATCAGATTGGATGGGTGCCTTTGATGAAGGAGAAGAGAAAAAACAGTGACAGACCATTATAAAAACCCAAAGTAAATCACAGCAGCTCCAGTCTGATATTTATCTTCATGAACAAGAACAGCCCGTGACAGCTTGCTTGTCTGAGATCTTCAATCTCAGGATGAACAGAAGAGCTTCCTGACAGTGCATCTATCACATTATTTTTGTAATTACCTCTCAGGAGTTAGAAATCTCACCTTGGAAGATAAACAACCTATGGGATCAGAGCCATCAGTACACTTCTTGGATACAAACATTTATTTTTCAGTTAGGATAAATTCTTCTACTTGTTTTATGCTTTCTCATTTTTTCAGTATAGAAAATTATAGTGAATTATGCTAGAAGTGAAGCAAATTGGATTATCACGAGAGAAGAGAATCAATCCAGAATAGGAAAACCACAATGCTGCTATTCATGCTGACTTGTTCCAAGTTGGTTTTAATTCAATTTTCAAAGGTTTACAATTTCATTATAGAGGCCATTAAGTTGAGGAAGAAAAGCTTTTGTTAGGAAATTTGAGGGTTTAGCTGGTTTTGCATTAGAATTTAAACCTAAATATATTGTCTTCAAAAGTATTTTGTAAGTTATGATCTTCCCTTTTGACAGTTAGCCATGTATTAAATTAAACATTTGTTCTTTTTTTTGTTTTTCCATTTGCCCAATCTGTTTGGATTGTACACACTTCCCTCTAGAACGTGTCTGCACTGCAGATCAGAAAAAGCACCATGTTAAGTAACAGTTAAACCAACATTAACTTTCATTTATTTTAAGTCTAGAGCAGCCTTTGGGGAGTATTTATGGGGACTTCATGTGTCTCTCTGACAACTGCTGTGAACAGACAGCACTAGAGGGAACAAAAACTGATGCTTGATCATGGGGCTTTTATCCTCCCCGAAGAGCTGGATGTGTGTGTACTTTGCAAAAAAAAAAAAACAAAACATCTCAGATGCATGAAGCACAAAGACTGATGGCAAAACTTAACAATATTTCTTTTATAGAATGGATGGAGAAAGATTTCCCGTTCTGAGTGAAAGGACAAAATTAGAACTTGCAGTCTTTGATGTAATCCCGTGTGTATTCCTCTCAAAATGGATGAAACTCTTATTGGTACTCAAGATACACAAACCCTACATCTCATACCTGCAGCGCTGAAAGCAACAGCAGCACAATTAGTGCCCTGAAAGATGTTATCGTTACAACTCAGCAACAACCACAATGACAGATGTTATCCTAAGAACAGATCCAAGGAATTAACTGATAAGCCTACACAGTCTGTGCTTTTATTTAAAAGAAACCTTTCCAATTTCACTCACCTGTCCCCAAGGCCCAAAATGTACCCAACCATTGACATCACAGCTAGTGAACGAGTGTAGTTTGTTCTTCTGTCAAACCACACCTACAAGTGGAGACAAACCAGAAAAAGTCAGGCGGGCACATCGCATTTTTCAGCTTATATTTTAATTCATACATTAACTACTTGCATTTTGCACAAAGCAAGACTGTGATATGCTTAGGTTCAACACGCTCCATAGCCTGAGGGGGTTCAGACATCCTCTGGCCTTGAATTAGATGTTAAACCATTAAGAGAATATATTCTGATGCTCCTGCTTTTCTCTCCCCCTGCACAGTACATAGAGCTTCAGTCTCCAGCCTTGGGCTTTGGACTCTGCTTTGGCAGCCACTGTGATATGAGCCATAGAAGGCGCCTTGCGAGGGGACATGTGTGTGGATACGTGTTCTGCAGGGAATCAGCCACAGTTCATGATGAATAAACACCACCTCTCACTCACTCTGCAGAGAATCAGAGAATGTGAGGGGTTGGAAGGGACCTCTGGAGATCGAGTCCAACCCCCCTGCCAAGCAGGACCAGAGAATCTAGGGCAGGTCACACAGGAACGCATCCAGACGGGTCTTGAAAGTCTCCAGAGAAGGAGACTCCACAACCTCTCTGGGGAGCCCGTTCCAGTGCTCTGGAACCCTCACAGTCAAGAAGTTCCTCCTCATGTTGAGGTGGAACTTCCTGTGCTCTAGCTTGTATCCATTGCCCCTTGTCCTATCGCAGGGCACAAGTGAAAAGAGGTTGCCCCTTTCTTCATGACACCCAGCCCTCATCTATTGATCCACATTAATTAGATCCCCTCTCAGTCTTCTCTTCTCCAGACTAAACAGCCCCAGGTCTCTCAACCTTTCCTCATCAGGCAGGTGTTCCAGTCCCCTCATCATCCTTGTAGCCCTCCGCTGGACTCTCTCCAGTAGATCTCTGTCCCTCCTGAACTGGGGAGCCCAGAACTGAACGCAGGACTCCAGGTGAGGTCTCACTAGGGCAGAGTAGAGGGGGAGGAGGACCTCCCTCCATCTGCTGGACACACTCTTCTTAATGCACCCCAGGATACCATTGGCTTTCTTGGCCACAAGGGCACATTGCTGTCCCATGGAGAACTTGTTGTCCACCAGGACTCCAAGGTCCTTCTCCACGGAGCTGCTCTCCAGCAGATTGCCTCCCAGTCTGTACTGGTGCACATTACGCTGACTGCCAAAACACAAGCCATTACATGAGCTGAACTCACCTCTGAGCTTGGACTTTTCAACCACAGCAGTTTGGCCAGGTCGTCACCAGCTGTGTTATTGACAGCATGCTCAAATACTTCTACTTTCTGCATCAGAGTCAGGTGGTCGTAATCTGGAGCCATCTATAATTGAGAAATGACACACAGTAACTTAAAAAAAAGAAAAAGAAAAAGAAAATCCCCCTCAGTAATTCCTAGTTGTACTTTGAGAAACACGGTAATCACAAATAATTTCATAACAAGTTTATATTCCCACTAGGCCAGGTTGGACGGGGCCAACCTGGTCTAGTGGGAGGTGTCCCTGCCATGGCAGGGGGTTGGGACTAGATGATCTCTGAGGTCCCTTCCAACCCAACCCATTCTATGATTCTATATTAAAATTATTTGTAGGCTGACCAGTATATTCCTAAACACAGTGGGAAGACCACCAAAAATGAAACATTCATTTTAAACGGGATAGCAAATGATTTGGCATCCACAAAGTAGATCTGTAGCCATCTGTAAAATACTGTGAAGGTAAATATTTTTCAAAAACCGTTATCCAAATCAGCGTTCTGGGTTGGCTCATGCTTCCCTGTTTGGCAGGCAATTCCAACTTTTCTAGTCACGTTTGGTGTCTCCAGTCTGCCTAATTTTGGGCCTGTTGCTTAGACACAATGTTTGTAGGTGCCAGCAGCACAGCACCTTGTATAAGGCAAATGATAGTCACAAAAAATTCCAAGAACATTCTAGTCACCATATGGTAACAACTTGTGGTCACTGCTAAAACAGGAAAGGAGAAACAAATAAATGTATGGCCAATTTTACCTCTTGATAGCATTTTATCACTCTAATCTGACGGTTTTGCTTTTATTACTGGTACCGATAACAACCAAGAAAGAGGCAAAGGAAGAACAAGCTGCCCACCGTTATTCTTCATTAAGACACCGGAGTCCTAAAAGAATGTACCCAAAACTTTGCCAGCTTTGCCCTTTACCCGCAGCATGATGCGATGTTCGATGTTGAGCAGGATCTTCTTCTTCTCTCTGTAGTCGCGGATGAGTGCGTGCAGCGTGTCACAGTGCGGGACCCAGCCAATCAAGCCTGAATTTGTAGACAGCGGAATAACTGCGTATCTCTGGATACTACAGGAAAAAACAGAGAATCAGAGCTCAAACTGTTAAACGTTGACATGCACATCGTGACATTCGGAGATGCTTAAAACAACTACTGTGAAACCTGATTCTGATCCAAATTGTCTTTTCAGTAATTGCCCTGCTTTTCTTCTTTTCAAACAGACCTGAACATCCATTTGGACAGATTGTCCGTAGATTATCTGGCAGCATTCTCAAAGCTTACGTGGTTTTCACTGCTAGATTGCTTTCAGAAGGTACGTTATGGCACCCACAATGATCTATTATTTGCACATGACATTTGATATGTTCACGCTTGAAAGACACTGTGCAGAACTGCAGGCAGTGACTATTCACCAAGCTATTTAGTGAGCTATTTAGTGACTATAATAAAATATCCTCAATAAAAAACCCCCCGTTCTCAGTCTCCTAGGGCAGTGCTGAAGCTATCCTGAAATAGGGGTTGCCTCAAAGACCATAACTATTTACCTGATGGGACTTAAATAACACAATTAATTCCCTCGTGATCCCTTCAGGATACATTTCCTTCAAGTTTGAATTCTACCAATGTTCTTTTCTTTCCCTCTCTATTTTTTTTTCTAAATTACCTTTGTTCCAAGATTCACCATTTCCTCACGAACCAGCTGGTTGTGCCAAGGGTTACTTGGAAACTGCACCTACGCAGGGAGTCACTTGTACATAAGCACATTCAGCGATTACCCACAGCACATACCTGAGGTTTTTACGAAGAGAAGTTGGGTCGTTTGCTAGCAGAGTGTTGACCAACCCAAAAAGCTGCATCACCCTTTCATCTTGGCGAAGGTCTTCATGACCTTTCAGAAGGAATACAAACTCATGCCCGTTGCTTCCTGTGAAAGAATTAATCCACGGAAGTTTACTCTTGCTGAACAAACAGACAAGAGTGAATACACAAGCACACAAGAACTGGAAAGTGTAGCAGTCAGACTGACCAGACCACTAAGAGCTACCTCACTTGAAAGGAAGCGCTGGAGAGGTTTTACCTCGTAAATATGCAGGTTGCCCTAAAAGCAACGACTGTTTAAATAGTAGAATTGCTAAGTGAAAACTGCTCTCTCTTACCCATCAGCGTTAACTTCCTGGGCCGCTGCTTGGAGGTGATGACCTGCAGCGAGGGTGCGATGGACTGAATGCGTATGATGGGCTGGTTGGGGTCGTACGTTCCTGGCACTGCCAATTCCAGGTCCCGGCACATTAAGAGTTTTGGTGACACGTACTGTAGTTCCAAAGAAGTGAGCTGCCAAAACCAAAAGAAATCCAAGAATGTCTGTCAAAACTCACAGAAACATCTGAGGAGTTCACGCTGTTGAGGGACTTGCAACAGTTCAGTCAGTCATCAATACTCCAGATGCTTGCAGGAACCGCTGCGTAAGCAGCCAATCATATATATTTCCAAAATACTGGATTGGAATGTTTTGAATAACCAGAAAACATGAAACCAAGATTGGTATTGACAACTTGCACTGCAAGACCCACGACAGAACTGCACCTCTCCCCCCACCTGAGGCAGCTGCTTTGAGATACGCCGGAACACGTGGTAATAGAGATCCCAGGCCTGAGTTAGGTCTTTGACATTTCCCGATTTCATGTACTTCCTGCACCATTCCTGAGCCTCCATTAGATCCCTGCCATAGGCCTAGGAAGTGAAAAACAACAGAAGAAAAACATTTCTACAGACCATAGTAAAACAGGTGGAGACCACTTAATACCTACAAAAAGCATCATCACAGTCCATTCTCAAATTGCATTCTAATACTTGGTCTCACATTCTTATAGCATAGTAATTTTCATCAGAACTACAGATCCAGAAATTCCTGGGTCCAAGGCATGCACGGAGTTTACTAGACAGTATTGCTCACAAATAGGCTTTGCGACAGGAGGCAACAGAGCGAATAGAAATGCCATTTAACAGTAGGCTCACGAGCTCAAATTCATTCCTTTTACTGGCTTCGAGAGAGATGATCTCTACTATCTGTGCTGGTGGTAACTGTGAAACAAAGCAGACTGGAGTCAGAAGAGCTGACTGCACAGCAGTTGTGTGTTTTCCAGACCCCCAGCTGATACAAGACTCCAGGGCAGGTACCACCATGGCCCCTGTAGTACTGTAGTCACCATAAATGCCAACAAAGCCTGCAACTAAAGTAATGATCCCAAGAGATTTACTCTCTGCCTTAGACTGCAAAAGTCCTCGTAACACATCTGTGGCAGGTGGTGGTCCTGCCTGGTTTTGAGGGCACACAGAAGGTTATGCTCTTGCCTATCTGCCGATACCTGATTGAAGGATGTCTCTTTTAAAGTCTGAGGCCCACGCTCCATCATTGCGTGAAGTGGTTCCAGCACCTCAAACATTCCCTTCACATTCCTTTCTCCAAAGTATAGACGAGACGCTTCTTCCAACCCTTCATGCCACATCTCATGCCACAGGATGGCTACACGGATTAGCTCTTCGCTCACCTGTTTTAGGACAGGAAAATTAAATGCCTAAAGAAAAAAGCTATGGCTATATACTGATGTAGAAATGCAAACCTATTTCCTTCCCCAATGATTATGAAATACTTGTTGGTGGCAGCTAGAGGGAGCTGGAAGAACTCCCAGAATGCTGCTAGGCCCTTCTGCGAGAAGCTGATGAGGCTTTTCCCACATATGTTGCCTTTGAGATTTTCTGTATATTTGTGTAGCTTGGCCTGAAAGCATTATTTTCCATTTAGTCATAAAAATCTTTAGCAAATGAGTTAAAGTAGTCTTTTGATGCTATGCTCGGTAAGTTTTGTTTCCACTTTTCTTAAGCAAAAGTCTCTCTATTGAACAATGATTCTTCATTTATTTCTTTTCTAAATTTACCCGTAACGAGAACTCAGTGTTTGAATGTTACAGTCCTTTTTCAATGAAAGCACTTCCTTGAAATTATACTAACGCTGTAACTTCTACCAATTGCAAAAACCCCCAAATTTATTCCATCTGAACAAAATAAAAAACAATGAATAGTCATTTTGAGTTACTATACCTGTGGTGTGCAACTATTCCTGAAACCCTACACACGTGATGGCACACGAAGCACTCACCATCATCGCCTGCTGTACCAAGGTGTTACTGTGCTCGCACATGTTTTTCAAGATCTTATTTGCAGCATTGTGCCGAGCAGTGGTTGTAGATTTAGAGGCCACGGTCAAAGGATAGATCAAAGCCTGCAGGCGACATCAACCGATACTATTTTAGAACCAGACAGAAGAGCTACATAAAGGGAAGGATTAGCAAAGCATTAATAAATAGCAGCCTTAGGGCTAGACAAGAGAAAGCGAGCTTGCTTCTGGAAAGAGGTGACGGGAATTTGCCATTCAAAGTCTTCCAATCTGAAAAGCTTACAAGACTTTTAATTCACTGAGTAGCAGAATGACTTTGAGAGCCTGTATCAAACTAGAAGAACAAAAAACCTGGTTTTAGCACTTGCTGATTTTCCACGCTGTTGGAAGACATCCAGATAAAACATCTGTGAGGTAGCCTCTTAGTAGTCACTTCATGAGATTTAAGAAGGTGGTTTGCACTACCCAGTACTCTACTAGACAGAGAGAACCTCCCCTGCTGCGTGGCTCATCCACCTCTTCTTTCCATTTTAATGTCAACAGTGCTGAGATAAAATCATCAGCAGCAGAAATAGTCCCCACCCTCACCATCCTCACTCACGGTGACTCCCAGTGCGGGCATCTGGACTGGGTGAAATGGAACACAGGAAAAGCCGAACTTGGCTATCAGTCTACGGAAATTCCTCCTCTAAGCCAAAGCTTACCTGGGGATGGTACCGCCCAATATCTGTGAGGAGCTGATGAATGAGCCGTCCTACTAATGGGCGAGGGGTGTCAATTCTTGCAATAAGCTGAGGGATAACCTAGCAGTAAGGATAAGTAAAATAAACATCCCTGTCCTCTCATGCGTTTAGTTCACAAGCTGTTTTGAGATAGTCAGAGGATAACAAACTTCCACACAGAGTGTCAGAAATGCAGAACAGCTCCATGAGATCACAAGAGTTCTGTGCAAAACTGTTTCAGGATCCTCTTAAGGAAAGGCTAAGATGTGTCTTGAATCATGCTCAAATAAGAATCAAAGCCATTTTTATTTACACGAGTCATTCTACAAGGCCATCCTGACCGACTGTGAATTACAGCAGCGCAGCACAGCGGTGTTTTACACCATCACCACTCAACACCTGTCATCTGCAGTCTTAAGATTTTCATTCTTTCTCATTCACACGCATGAACCTGCATATAAATACATAAACACATGAAGAGTGTTCCTCATGTGTCTGTTCAAGACGCCTGTTAAATCAGTTACAAACGGTACAGCACAGCGCTCTCACTACTCCCCTGCAGAGGATTGTTTAGCAAAGGATCATTGTGGATATCACGTAACAAATCCCCAAGCTCCCCCCAGAACGGAGATCTGTCTCAGCCCTTCGCGTTCCTTACCTGCAGCCAAGTGTCTATTTGGATTGCCTTGACTCCTTCTACCAAAGCCTCATTCACATCAGGCCAGTGACCATAGTCAAACCAGAGAGTAAGGACTCTGGAAAAGAGAAATACATTTGTTGGGAATGAAACGAAATGAAAAAACTCCATTGCAGTCAAATACCATCAGATCCACTTACAAGTGACTCTTCTTCCCAGAACCTAGAGGTAGTAGGATAAGTGCTAATCCACCTGACATCAATGAGTTGGACTGAAACACTCACTTAGTTTAACGATAATAAAAAAAGCAGAAACAGGTTATACCTGACCTTAAACCATGTGCCCGTATCAATTGGATTTCACTTACGATGTGCTTTCATATGTACCTTAGAGTGTCTTGCAGGTTGTTTCCTCGAGACAGAGATATGGATCGGAAGAAACCCTGGACAGCAGGGACGGTGTACATCAAGAGGGTCTTGGATAAATCCTTTTGGAACAAAAATTGCTGCATGAGTTCTACACAAGCACATCAGTTCACATGAATCCTAAACTTACTATGGGGAAAAAGGGAGAAATAGGCGGAAATGGGGAGAAATAGGTGGAAACAGGGAGAAATAGGTAGAAACAGGGAGAAATAGGTAGAAACGGGGAAATACAAATCCACATTATAGTTGACTTCTGCTCATACTCCTCACGACACACGTTGCCTGTGGGTTTTATGTTTTGCTTGACTACACATAGGTCTTTCAGAAAAAAGTACTGGGAGGTGTTTTTATACTTCAGGTTGTTGCCAAAACAAAGAGCACCCTAAAAGCTACAGCCCTACTGTAACTGGTGCACACACACGCACACACAAAGAGCTTCCACAAGCCAGGTATGCATAGCGCCCAGATCCCCACCATAACACTTTCCTCTGCCTATGCAATAAGTACCAATCTCCCAAGACAAACAGGGCAGAAGGTACCTCGGTGACTTTTTTCTGCACTGGAGATGGGATGGGACTATTCTCCGTGCTCTCTGCATCACTCTCACTGTTGCTGCCCTCGGTGTTAGCGCTGGTGATGCTGGCTCCACTGGCATGACGTAGTTTCTTCTTCTCATCTCTGGCCTGGTTTTGATGTTTGTAGTGAAGCACTGCTTCAAAGTTCATCACTGCCCAGGCATGCCAGGCCTGCCAACAAGAGAGAACAAAGGTCAGAAGGAAGATGAATCCTTTCTGCAACCTGTACTTTCTAATTATCTGAGATAATTATCCAGCCTTTCTGAGTCTGCAGACTACAGGAGAAACACCCTGCAGACAACACAATGCTTTGCTTTCTCTAATTGCTTGTAGTTTTAACTGTCTTACTATCTTACATAACATCATGGTGAGTTCTTGGCCAGGAGCTCCCTGTTTCAGGCAGAAGAGCTCTGTAGCAAAAATTAAATCCCATTTGATTCACATACACCTTAATTTTTCAAAGCTTAAAATGCATATTAATATGTTGGGACCAGTGGAGGTGTAACAGGAAGAAATACAGGAGATGGCTGCCCCAGAGAAGATCTGGCACCAAATATTAACTGAAATGTCACAATCCTGAAATCAAAGGCTCTTTGGAGAATTAGTGACAAGACTACTTTCATAGTTCAAGTATACTGGGTTAGAACAAGTTAAATTTTTTCCATTTAGATTATGCTTTCTCACTGTTAACTGACAGGAGAGAAAGTCCCAAAAGCAAGAATAGAAACGGAATTGTGGCCTAGTTTTACCAGCCAGATAAAATTCTAAACAAGAATCTCATGGGCTGCTTTCTCCATTTTTTTTAAATCCTACTCGCAGCAACAAGGCAGTTACAGGAGATCTTCCTATGAAGATTTGTCTTTCCTGTAGAATGTGATCAAATTTACCAATCTCTCTGCAACAGTGCCTGGAAGCTTTTCCTTACTGACCTTGTACCAGTTGCGGTCGTGCTCTGTCGCAGCACTGTAGTATTGCAAGACTTTGGGGATGGTGCTCTCGTTGATGCCTTGCAGGTTCAGCTGCCACTCGCCCAGTTTCAGGAAACACCTGGTTAAGGAAAGGGATTATTGATTCAGAACCTAGAACAAAAGCAAAGCCTGCTGGATTAAGAAGCAGATTTCTCTAACATCTGAAAGACATTTCAATGATAAACCCACTCGTTGAGCCTCTTCTGTGTTAACAAGTAAGGTTAAAAACA
Source organism: Eurystomus gularis (assembly GCA_013400335.1). Lineage (NCBI taxonomy): Eukaryota > Metazoa > Chordata > Aves > Coraciiformes > Coraciidae > Eurystomus > Eurystomus gularis. The sequence goes on from VZZY01002816.1 coordinate 86,071, forward strand.
CCTACAACCTGCTTGCAGGTGTGGAACTAACTAGTTAATGGCTTAATTTTAGGAGGAAACACGAGGGTCAAACTTTGCTCCTTGTTTATATCGTAACAAGTAGCTAACAAAAGACTTCACCAGCACTGATGAAACGCACACGGTGTATGTGCTGCCTACACCAGACGAATTACAGCCTTCTGGAGAGAACACTGTGGCAGACAGACAGTGGAAACACAGAGCAACTGCTCTTCCCCCAAGCCAGAACCCCATTCAGACATCCCCTCCCAGAGGAAAGGAAAAACAACATCGTTTGACTGCAGCAGGGTGGGGCCGTGAAGATTTGTGCACAGCTTAATACTTTGCTCCCTCAGCAGGCTTTAAATACTCCAGTTACACAGCTGTCCTTCCTGCATTTTGTGTTTTCCACAAAGTCTTGTGCACGAAAAATACTGTGCACAACTCATTCCTAATTTGTCTTCCATGATAGCCACTCTAAAAAAAATAAATAAGACAATTGTTATCAAGTTCCCGTTCTCATAAAAGCAAGTGCAGTGCATGCCTCCTTTTAAAAAAAGCAAACCTTCGATAGCAAGCACTATGCAATTTCTTCTTTAAATTGGAGATGACAGATCTGGCACCTCCAGATACATAGAGGAAAACAGAGATTATAAAATGTGTTTTTAATGCAACAATATTTTAAGAGACTATCACATGCTGGGCATCTATTGCCCAAAGCACTGCTGTTGTATTAGGGGCACACGCTGCCAAGCACAGATGTGCCAGGCGTGGGGGAAGTGTTTCTTTCCTACTGACTGGATCTCCTGGAAACCAAAGGAATAGCCATGCTGGGAGCGCTGCTTTCTGCCAGCGAGCCACAGCGCTGGAAAAATACAGCCAGCCGCCAGCAACAAATACAAGCTTGTTTATGCTGGTGTGTCACAAAAACATTTAGCGGGTTCTGCGCCTGGGCCGGGGCAACCAGCGTTAGCAGGGTGGGCTGGGAGAGGACACACTGGAGAGCAGCCCTGTGGAAAGGGACTTGGGAGCGCTGGTGGATGAAAAACTGGAGATGAGCCACCAGTGTGCAAAGGCAGCCCAGAAGGCCAATCCCATCCTGGGCTGCAGCACGAGAAGTGTGGCCAGCAGATCAAGAGAGGGGATTCTGCCCCTCTGCTCTGCCCTGCTGAGACCTCACCTGGAGTACTGCATCCAGTTCTGGAGCCCTCAGCATAAGAAGGATGTGGATGTACTGGAGCGTGTCCAGAGGAGAGCCACCAGAATGATCAGGGGAATGGAGCATCTCTCCTACGAAGACAGGCTGAGAGAGTTGGAGCTGTTCAGCCTGGAGAAGAGAAGGCTCCAGGGGGACCTTGTACTGACCTTCCAGTACCTGAAGGGCCTACAGGAAGGCAGGGGAGGGTCTGTTCACAAGGGTTTGTAGTGATAGGACAAGGAGTAATGGTTTTAAGCTAGGAAAAGATAGATTTAGGTTGGACATTAGCAAAAAGTTCTTTAGCAGTAGTGTCATAGAGCACTGGAAGGTGCTGCCCAGAGAGGTGGTGGAGGCCCCATCCCTGGAGTCATTCAAGGTCAGGCTCGATGAGGCTCTGAGCAACCTGACCTAGGTAGATGTCCCTACTTGTGTGGGGAGGTGGGACTAGATGACCTCTAGAGGTCCCTTCCAGCCTGAAACATTCTATGAAAACTATATGATAAATACAAATGTAATACCAAACGGGTCTCTATCAGCTAAACGAGAAAGCTCCTGTTCCTTTTAATCCAAGCACGAGCCTTGTCTGAGATGTGTTATCTGCACGGCCCCTGCAACCGCAGGAAAGACACTGGTTTCTCTGTATAGCTAAAGGGTGTCCCAGGACCAGGTGCTGACCGTGCCATGAGCTTGTGGAGTTCCTGCTTGTGCTGCTGGTCCTCAGTTGCAATCGCATGCTGTGCCTGCTGCTGCATCGTCTGCACGAAGTGCTGCATGTGCTGGAACGCGTCGATCTGTAATTGGATGATGGTTGCGTTAAGGACCAGGGATTGGAAACAACTTCATGAGATGAGGTGGAAATAAATTCTCACTGAAAGTCCCAGTTACAGTTTTGTTTTCTGTCAAAGCTTTTTAGCATCATGCCTCGAAAAATCACTTTATATACATAGCACCGAATAAATGAAGAGGTTAGAGATTTTTGACGTCTCAGAAATCTGGCCACTGAATTGCTAAGCTGAGGAACAAATAACCGCATCCCTCCAAGGCGACGCACACCTCCACGACACACATCCAGCCACAGGCACGACCGACCGAAACACAGGCTAACGCTGTGCTCTGGCGTGCGAGAACTCAACTCTGGCAAAGCAACAGTCACCTGTACAAGAAGAAAACTTCAGCAGCAGAGAACGTCGTCCTACTGCTCACGCAGAGTGAGAGTCTAGTAATTATGATCTAGAGATGTCTCATTTGCAATGGAGCATGCACATCGAAGAAGACAGTCCAGCAATTCCAACAGTCAAAGAAACGTTCCTAGCTTACAAACTATCTGACCAGGTCACTAGCATTATAGGATCACAAATCCAGAGAAGCCTGACTATAATATGCTGTGGCCTGAAAAAAAAACCAAACAACTATCGGAGAACATAATGCCTGGAGGAAAACTTACAGCTTCCTGATCTTCCCTCCCAAGCCCTCAGCTTTGGCTAGGCTTACAGTACACACCAGGGGACATAAACTGAGTTTTTTCAACCAATTAAAGTCTAGATTTCTCCTAAGGTTAAGAAGTACAAGTGTATGTTGCTCCTTTGCCAACAGATTACATATGACCATAGTGCTAAAGCAAGTTGCACTACCAAATGTTGAGGGAAGACTCGTGTATTCTCACACATGGGCTCCACATACTCTTGCATCAGTTTTAGTGACATTCTCTTTCCCAGTCTACTTAATCTTTGTACCCTCTTTCATTCTGCTTTCTACAACTGCAGTAGTTTCCTGCATCTTGGTTGTGTGTTTCTTTATCACAGGTCAGACACAGGAAAGTTGATTTCCACTCAAAGAGGAAGGCAGAGAAGGCCCATATGCTTCTTGGGTCATTTACTGAAGAAAGTATGAGATCGTTACACTGTTCTACAGAGCCAAGAGAACAGGGCCTCAGCAGCAGCTCCTGTTTTTTAAATTCAAATAAAGAATAGTTAGGTCATGGCAATGTTCTCATAGCAATGGCTCTGCTCCAGTGCTGGCAAATCCCAAAGACAGGAAAAATAAAAAAGATGTGGCAGAATATGAGAATAAATGGAGGCTTTAATGTATATTAAAATAAAAGATAAGTTATCCAGTCTGGAGCTTATTGGATTTGATTATGTAAATTCTTGCTGTGTTGCAATGTCAAAAACATTCACCCTGGGCTCTTTGGAGCCAAATTGTTCCCATGACAAAACCCTATGTACTTTTCAGCTGTCTTTCAGTTAGAAATTTCCAATAATGTCCTTAATGAAAGTCAGTTCTGCTCAGCAACTAAGTACAAAGTGTTCAGGATATTTTCCTGAAACTGGTAATAAAAAAAACCCCTTACTCTTTCAGCATGTAACCCTGGCCACAGGTACAGTGTGGAGACTTGGCAATCAGAACAGCGGACCAAGTGTCAAGTACAAAGCCTACACACTAAAACCCTGGTGAGGACAGAGGAGCTACTATTCACCATTAATCCTCGCTGCATCCCCTGGGTACCTGATACTGGTTTAGCAAAAATCAACTTTCCATGTAGGAAATAAAACTAAGGCCAGGCCTTCTCTGTCACTACAGTTTTAAAGAAATATTTCAAAAGCTTATCCTCTGAATAACTATAAGGAAAAGGATTAGTTATTCTTTTTTAGGTGAGCAAAAACAAAACCTTCAGCCTTGGCTTTGTTCAGGATATTGAACAAAGGGCGTTGGTCTCTTCTTACAAGCCACATCTGACAGGACAAGAGGAACTGGAGTTAAGTTACGCCAGGGGAGGTTTAGGTTGGACATTAGGAAAAACTTCAACACCGAAAGAGTTGTCAAGGACTGGAACAGGCTGCCCAGGGAAGTGGTTGAATCGCCATCCCTGGATGTATTTAAAGGCCATCTAGATAGGGTGCTCGAGGACATGGTGTAGAAGTGGGCCAGGTAGAGATAGACAATGGTTGGACTCGATGATTGTATAGGTCCTTTCCAACCCCAGCGATTCTGTGATTGTTCTGTGGTGATTACGAAGAGCTAACGTGCACGTCACCACACAAAACCTGAGCGATGAAACATACAGAGTATGATGTTCTTTCATACCTTACGGGCGCTCTTCCACATGTGCTTCATGTAGGCGTAAGTCACTTGGGGATGTACTGTTGGCAGTGGGTGATCCAGCTGTCGAGATGGATCCACTCCCAAAAGCAGGACAAGTGTCTTATGGGCCAAAGCCTGGAGAAAGTTGCAAGGAGAAAAAGTAGGTTAAAATCAGCTCGTTCTTACCTCCATTTCATACTGGCCACAGAACTGGCCGCCACCAAAACTACCTCTGACCCTCTGGATGAAACACAGACACAGCAGCCTTATTGCCACTCCTCGGTCTCATAAGAATACCACGTGATAAACCATGTGTCTTCACTGGGAGCACAGCATTGGACTTTTATTTCAGAAGCCAGTAGAGAGTGTGAAGTCTCTGTTTCAATTATCTTTAGTAATAAATCTTGTGGTGAATGTTGAAATAAGATTGTCGTGTTCAATGATAACAACGTCACATTCTAGATTTGACGGGAAGTGCTTTAGCAGAGAGGGACACTATTAATAATTATCTCTGCTGCATAAGAACCTTCAGGTATAGCATGCAACAAAAAATTGGCTCTGAGGCTGTCAGGTGTAATACTAGTCCCACAAAAATAACCTTGGCTACAAGTATGAACTCTACCTTGGTTACAATTTTAGCATTTCAACAATTTCTGACCGGTCTCTTCCTCAGAGGACAGCCCATCCTGCCTGGGCAATGAGAGTATTTGGAAGTGCTCAAGGCTGAAGCAACACGACAAAGCAAATCATCTAAAAACCTGCTGCAGAGGGTAGGGCTTGATAATGCTCACCAGCCTCCCACTCTTGCCACACAAGCTGGCGTACTTGAGCCAAGTTCTCATGTCCTCATGAGGATTTACAACAAGAGATCGGACCATCAATATTCTTTGCCAGTCTTCCACGATTCGCTGACAGCCCTGAGAGAAAAGGGAAGAGAGAACTTGTTAGTGCTTTACCTCCAATCTACCCCAGAGAGCCTTAATTCAGAATCGGACAGGACTTTTCCCAAGATGGAGAGACTTCAGCGCCCACAACTCACAGCAGGCCAACATTACAAACCAGCTGGCTATTTCTTTCATACAGTGTGGAGAAGGTTAAGCCCTTGACTCTTATTCTCTGCAGCCAGCTCAGTGTCTGCAGTCTAACACTATCCTCTAATGGAAAAAGGAGAAAAGCTTCTAAAGCAGAAATACCTCCAAAACTCAGGAAAGCTCTTTGTGCAATTCCAAAACGAGTTAAGAGTTTTATAACCCTTCTCAGCCTGCTTTTAAAGCCCATTTTTGGTTTAAACGGTGACAAATCTCAACATAAAGATGGTACAAAACCAAATGGTTGCAAAGATATTTTTGTTATCGCCCTTTTTCTTCTCCTTGCATGTGTTGCTTTTAGAGGCTGGCGTGATCAAACTGATACTCTGCCAGAAACTGTGGTCCCAACTGCTACGCTGCTTGTGCAAGCATTGTCTGGTCCTTGTCTGTCTGAAGAGAGGCAACAATGTGGTCAGGCAGAGCAGGATGAGGCTGCATTTCAAACGCTCAAGGACGTTACAGAGAAGTAGCACTGCCAAAGGGACAGTGACAACCACATACATGGTGCTTGCTGTAACGGCCAAGTACTTCAGGGGAGCAGTGATGCCCCGAAGTTTGTATTGATCCAGAGATGACTTAGTTTTGAGGTAAACAAAAGAACTTCCAATGGCAGCAGGTACCTTAGCATCTATTTCTTTCCCTTTCTCTTTTTGCCCAAAATTGATGGCTAGAAAGTTAGGCAAAGCTTGTTCTAACACCCAAATGTATCTCATCCAATAAGCATTTAAAAATTATTAAAAAGCAGCTATAAAAGGTGCGAGAACTGTATGTACTGCTTTCATGACTATAAACAGCTGTACTCAGACATTACATTTCTTGTCACTCTGTTTCTCCACCCCAATGGAATGGTCCCGAGCTTTTCCAGACAGGAACACAGATGGGAGACTAAAAGCTTTCTCAGTTTCCCAGACAGCTAGAAAATATGCAGCAGCAACAGCCTTTCACAAGGAGGCAGATACAGCAGCCACAGCGAGGAACTCCACAGAGGGAGAAATTCTTCCTCCAGCCAGTGTATCAGAATTTGGTATAATGAGAGCCTTTTACCCTAATTATGTTTTTTTTTCCTCCCCTTCCCAGAATCACCTCCTTAAACAGTATTCCTGCATGTACTAGTTCATGTGATGATGTTCGCTTTCACTGTGGGGATGCCTCTTGTAAGGAAACAGCCTCAAAATATTTGGCTAGTCTAAATCTTCAGAGATGCTCTGGATTTTTACTGTTCAGAGTAAGAAAAGCACAAACTCCTCTTTAAATTCAGAGAAAGCAGCATTATTAAGGGTCTTTTAAGAGCACAAGGCTAATCACAGAATCATTTGAGTTGGAAAAGAACTTTAAGATCATTGAATCCAACTATAAAACTAGCACTACCCAGTCCACCACTAAAATACGTCCCTAAGTGCCACCAATCAACTGGAAATGTTTTCGTAAGAGGTCAAAAAGGAAGAGGACAATCTTTTACAAGTATGTGAATTCTCTGTCCTGCTTCTCAGCACTGTGAGAGAATTCACTTCTCAGAATGCAGCCAGCCAAGTGAAAAGTTCAAACTAGCCTTATCCAAACCAGTATTTCCAGGTGCAACCCAACGCTGACATAAGCGGCCTTGGAGATGTTACTAGTGTCTCCATTCTGGAAGCATCTATTTCAAGGCTTAAATTGTCCTACTGAAGTGTCACATGAGTAGACACCTCAGGAACACGAACCAAAAAAAGCCCCAAACCTAAACAACCAGGAGAAACGCAAAGGAGAGCAAGCTTGCAGCCATGTAAGTATATATTCTGCTGGGATTGGAGAAATCTGCTGAGCCATCACACTGACTCAAAATGAAGCTTTTCATGGCAGCACATCAGCATCTCCATCCTTGATCTCCACATAGACCTACCTGCAGTCTTTCCCACCAGATCTGGCGGATGATCTCACGGCGTTCTGGTACAAGTTTATACTGGATAACCTCTTCCAGCTCTGACAGCATCTGGCAGGATACCATAGCCTGAAGGAAACAATCACATTCCATCTCAATCACTACAGAACAAATCTATAATTAAGGAACAGTATTTTGGCATCAAAATCTTAAGTACATAGGCTACCCAAGAGGTGAAGGACCGACTGCTATACACGGGTAACTAGGCAATCTGCTGATTCAAATTTTCTAAACGGCAACTCGTATTTGAGGGGTGAGGAGTTCACTGTTTTACTTGTCCCAAAGCTGCTCCTACAAAGTTATCTTTCTTATCTGACAAGAGCCATTTAGTTTGTGGGCCTATATAGGTCTTATGTTTGATACAAGTGCTACTCAGGAGTTTCATGTAACTTCCAGAGACAGTCTGAAGCAGCAACGAGGAGAACGAAGGCTGAGAATTAGACACTTACCCCATAGGCTCGACTGTAGCTCTCTCCTGCCATGGCAGTCAGCTCAGCATCTAGCAGATCTCTGGCTTTGTCAATGCACTGAAACAGAACAAAATATTGGAGCAAAGGTGGCACGTTCTATCTAGAATCAGCTGTTGGAACTGCTAATCCACTGTTCCACATCATGAACAGAGCTGGTGTTCTTCCCATTCTCCAACGAGAATCAGGAAAGGATGTTATCAATAGAAAGAATTCACAGGAAAAAGTGTCTGGGGGCACGTATAGGGGAAGTCAAGGGGACTTCATTTATTCTCCACACAGTCTGAAGTTTGTCTACCAAATCAAAGTTTGAAGTATTTCTAATCCTGCTGTCATTGTAGAGATCATCATTTATAGAGGAAAAGAGAAATTCACATTTTAGTGCAAGAGAGTCAGTTACAAAAAAGCCTCAAGAAATGTCTCTTAATAATATAACAATGACAGAAAATAGCTTTTGCTGGTTTATGTAACCCAACAGCTTTTTATGAATTTTACAGGACAGCAAATTCCATCCTCTTACTCCAACTAAGACATGCTCCTCAGGCATGAAATAAATTCTGCTCTGGTTCCAGTCATTATATAATCTCTCATCTACAGTTTTTCCTGTTCAAAATGTTAAAGGTTAATCACGAACTCTACCCCTTTGGATGCCTGGCTAATTTTACTGTGCACATCACCCAAAAATCTACGTACGGGTTTTGACAGAGCAGATTGAATTAGTCCCTTATCTAAGTTGGCAAGCCCGCACAGAGAAATGGTACTTGAGCTTCCTTGGAAAGTAAACAACACGCTTCACATCTACAGAGGGAACAAGCCGCTCTGCAAGTCTCCTCTGTGACACAGGCACACAGCTCTGTTTAATAGGCACATTCCTCGCCTTGGATTTCTCATCTCAATTTAAGATTAAACATCACTGCTACTAGAAAAAAAATAGAAGAAAAGTTCTGGCATGTGATATGAGCTCTTCACTGAAAAAGCCACACCAGACAGAAGGGCACAGAATACCTGTGAAGAATCTGATGTGTGCCTTATGCCAAGAATGCCTTTTATCAAGCAGTGCCTTGTAGAATGGAACCTCTGCTGAGATAATCCTTGTGCACTGTCTGTCTAGAAAACAGACCTGAAAGTAAAGCAGCCTCAGAATGACTAAGGCATTCTTCCACTCTGCAGCACTGCACCACAAGTGTCTGTACATATGTTCACTGCTGTGTTTCTGGAAGTACACCATAAGCTCACTCACCAAGGTCCAATGCATCAGTAAAGAAAAAAAAAAAGGTTATTGTGTAATGCATAGGTTATAGCCAACTGCTTTAAACCAGAATGGCTTTCCATGCAGCAGCATAGCCTAGGACATCTTAAACTAGGTTTTGGGAAGCCAACAAGGAAGATAATTACCTGCTGAGCCAGGGAGAAAAGGTCCTGATGAAGAGCCAGCACAGCCCTGTAGAAAGCCCCATCGTGGGTGTCCCTTGGGATCATGCAGGTATATTCTTCCATGCTATCCCACTGCCCTGCAGAGAGAGATATCCTCAGTGACACGAAAGCCCTCTCTGGAAGGTAAGAAGAGGCCCATGCTACAGAGTTCAGACATCAGTGACTAGGCCTGAGTGCTGTGTGGTAGTCCCACTTTTCGGTCAGCTCTCCAGCAGCTTAACTTCGGCAGGGGCAGTCTGTTATATACAGAAACCGCGTGTGTACACGCAGTTACAGACAAGCAAAAACACAGGCATTTTTCTTCTAGGCAAATTGTTATCCTCATGGAAAAGGTTCTCGCATTCCTTGTGATGATGAAGTGGAAACGCTGACGCTTCCACAATGTTTGAATGATTTATTGTCCTACAAAGCAAAAGATGAGTTTTTCCTCAGCGAATGCTGGCAGCCAGCAAGGGGTTTATAAGCTTCTCTAGCAAATATCTGGCTATCAGCCTAAGAGATTTTTGGACCATTTATAAATTTATTCCACTTAAATTATCTACTCAGACACAACCCATCAAAATTCTCAACTGATAACTGTTCCGTAAATATTGTTGTGCTCTTTGTAAGGAAGAGTCTGCCACAAATCTGAGTAATTCTATTAATCTCATTTCAAGCCTGAGCAATGTTCAATGTAAAGCTAAGTAAAGGGACCAGTAAAGCAACGAATTATCTGCTCAGACCAACAAGGCGACCTCTCTATCACTTGAGACCACCTTATATAGCGCAGGTTTTCCAAAGGGCTTCAGCATGGAATGACACTTACTTCATTCCCCAACATAAATAATTTTGTTCTTTGTCGTTTCTTACATTTTGTGGTTCTGAAGTAAGTTAAAACCACCTGTGCTTGCACACGGTGGGCTGTCATACACTACCACACAAGGATACATTACCTAGACCCCAGGCAGCAGCAGCAGCCATCCTAGCCATCTTAGCTTGAGTTTCATCATTGACCTGTGTCCACTTTTCACAGCATTGCTGGTGGAGCTGCCCCCTAAGAAGAATCCACAATTTCTGATCAGCGAAAAGCCTCTTCTAAGAATTCTGCTTTGTTAAACAACCACTTTCCACAGATAAGACAACACCAGCCCCACTGTTCTTTTTATATGGAGTGAAGAATAGGGTTTTTCTTCTGGCCAGCTCCAACACGCTACTCTGATGACAAATATCTTATAATCACAAAATAATTAAAAGGCACACTGTGCTTTGAAAACACAAATTCAGACAGAAGTTTGCACTTGTTCCTCAGCAGTTACTAATGCCTGCTTTACAAATGGAACTGTCAACTCCACTCTACAAATAACAAAATAAAACATTCCCAAGAAAAAAAAAAAAAAAATCAAACCACCACCAAACAAGGGATGCTTATAATTTTTTGCAAGTCTCAGTGCAAGAAACATGATCTCAATAACTTCACATGGCTCCTGCTATCAAACACTCTGGATAACACACTGTGATAGAGACTAGACAAGGCTGCTGTAACCCAGTGTGAAGACTTGTCACGACAAGATCTCAGAAGGGATCTGAATCTTTCATCTCCAGTGAAGAGGAAGCATTAGGATTTTTTTATATTATTTCTTTTAAATAAACTGCAAATGCTCCATTAATCAAACCAATTACTGTGGGTATTGCAGTACTAGAATTTCTCAGGCTGGATACTCTGTAGCAGCGGAATAGCTGCCAATGGTGAGGGAGACCAACTTGCCTTCTCTGCTGTCATCCTCTCCTCTCCCTAAGAGGATGATGAGTTAGTCAAACAGAACCGAGGCTGCCACAAGCAAGATAGTCGTTCTGACAGCTTAATGGCCCAGGAGAAAAAAAAACAAACCAAAACCAACCAAGCCAAGCCCAGCAACAGCAGCAAATCAGGACCTCATAGATGCTAATCAAGTCGTATGGCTCTTGCAGACATAACCACATCAGGAGACAAATGGCTAAGAATATTTTTTGGCTGTACTTTCAAAATGCCACTGCATGGAGCACTGAAATAATGATGCTGCATAGTATCAGTTCTAGACTGACTGTCATATTCTGCCAAACAGATTCAAATAGTCAAGTTGAATCCTACTGAAGAACATCAGCAGCCAAACCATGGAATCCTCAGTCTCAGGATGACATCTCTGGAGTCAGCTGCAAGGTAGCAGACAGCACTTTGCAAAGGCTCTTCTGAACTGTAAAACCCATCTGCACAGAGACAGTGCAGTTCCACAACAGCAAGCACACAGATCTCTGTGATACTGTGACTGCTCTCATCGCTACAGGCTACCAACAGATGTGTAATACCTAGCTCCAACAGAAGAAAAGCAGCCTTTTGTAATGTATCTGTCACTGATGTGAAGAAGCAGGAGGTTCAGAGAAGATATTTTACACAAATATGTCCTGCAGGAGGGAGAAATGTCATAAATCGCTGGTGGGAGCTGCCTACTCCTAAAAAAAGATGTTTTGAGAAATGTTCAGTAACAGGATCTGTTTTTCCTACTGAAAAAGCTACACCCAATATGCCTCATCCTCACCTAGAAACAAAAAGGGCAGAAAAATGCTGTCAGAATTTGGTTTCTCCAACAGCTCTGTTTCTCTAGCAGTAAAATGACTTTAGTGAAGAGGAATCTCCCTACCGTGTGCCACCCCGTGGGTTCATGTCAGGACCCATCAGGAGAGAGCTCTAGTGACATGAAAAGTTCAGTGGAAAGGCGGAACCTGGAGCAAATCACACATGTCCCCGGGCAGAGCCGCACGCTACAGCGCACAGGATGCCTTCTCCAATTATCTTCTTGGAATTGAACACGGAGAGAAACAGGAGCCCACAGTTAACTCGCTAGCTGTAAGTCACTACCAGCTCACCCTCTCACAAACACTCACTCTCAGCAGTTCAATGTTGACAACACATTGAACGCAGGGTTTGAAACACCACGTTCGCAAAAACAATGCTTAATGAAGGCTGAAAAAGAGTAATAATGAAAAACTCAGCCACCTACGAGACGGGCAAAAGGGTTTTAAGGTGGGAGTATGTTTATTTGGCATAATCTTCCACCCAGATGACTATTAGGAAACAGACAGTTTCACTGACAGTTGTGCACATGACCAGGCGCTCTGGATAGGCATAGATCTGACCATGAAGAAAGAAATCTCTCATGTTTTAATCAAGAGTTTAAAAAGGAGGGTCACAACAAGCTCCTTCTATGGTCATTTTTGACAATTAGTGTTTTAGAGCTGCCCAATTAGTGTCTTCTGAGAGATCTCCCCTATTTACAATTTCTTTCTCTGTTACCAACAGGATTGATCTGATCATAATTCTGCAGATTCTCTTTCAGAGTGACCGTAACTCATCTCCCAAGAGGTTTAGAGAGTTATTGCCAATCCTGACTGAAACAAACACAAAGTGAGATGTTACTGGAAATACTCACACTATTATGTAAGCAGAAGTAAATAGGAATTTGGGCAGAAAAATTTCCCCTGGATGACAGCATCCAGAGAAGAAATAGACACCATTTTTAAAGGCACCATTTTCCTGAGCCTTCAGGCATTCCTCTTACCATTCACCAAGCGCTTCCAAGCAACGCATCCGTCCTAGCATCAGCTCAGGATCATCTTTGTTTGTGTCCATCTTCTTGTCATAGGCCACCAGAGCATCTTCCCATTCATGAAGCTTTTCATACCAGGTAGCTTGAATTTCCTAAGGTGGTGGTGGTGGGCAGGGGAATGTATCAAAATAAATAGCAGGATAAATATTCAGTATTCTATATTAACTGCTGCAGCTTTTCCTGAAAAACTCTGCGTTTATGGTGGTCACTTAAACCTTCTTTCTGTCTAAATATCCTCATGGACTTCTGTGATACAGAGAAAAGCCTTGAGGTAGTGTGAAAACAGGAATCCTGAGTATTGCTCAACCTGCACAGAACGGATTCAGGTTTACCAGAGGGATCAGTCCAGCATCATCCCCCTATTCAATGCCATCGAAATACCAGCTCTGTAGCTGGTGCTTTTCTTTTTGGAGAGAGGGAGTGAGTAGAACAGAAAAAAGGGTAAATCTATAAAATATTCCACTTCCCATTGTTGCATCCACTTGCATTTCAACAACAGCCCTGCGTTCAGGAATGGAATGACTAACTAGGAAAAAACCCAGGCCCAAAAAGCACCCAGCGTGTCTGGCTGCTGCTAGTCCATTTTTTAATACAAGAAGCAGGATGGTGCTGGGGTCTAGTCACAGCCCTCTCAAGGACAGGCTGTGGTTTGTAACGGACACTTTAAAAGTAAGCCAAGCAGTAATCCTCATCAGCTGCACAAACTTTTCTTCAGTCTTTATTTCTAGATTTTGCTTCTAATTTTCAAGAAATAAAATGCCTTAATATTTTTTTCCGTACTTATCTCTACCAGTGTTTTTTCTGCTCAGCCCTTGGCAGCTCATGTCTTGACATAGGCTGCAGAACAGATTCTTTTCTCAGAGCTATGGGCAAGCTCAGTATAAACCACGGACTGTATGCCAGGTCTTCCACTTAGGACGTTTATGTACCAGCCCTTTAACTTCTCAGCTCAGTCATAATATTTCAAGTAAGTTCCCGAAAGCAGAGCTCACAGCTCCTCTTAATTTCTTTTTGCTGCCCATTCTGGCAAATTCTGTGTTTTGAACTACCTTTATGGCTAGAAGTACGTTACTGCTAAAGAGTGAGGTCAGAATTAGGTAACACAGAGCTTTGCTCAATCCACCCAAGGAATTTAAGAAGCTGTAAAGATGTTCTGAAGTTCGTACTTCTCCCAGGCTTCTTTTCCAGTCTGGACCAAACCCCCACATAATCCCAGAGGAATCCCACTGTTTTGTGCTTATACCTGTTCCCACTTTCTAGCGGTTCCTAACAACAGAGGCCAGTTTACTGTGCTTCCTGGGCTGCCTTCCTTCTCCCAATCACCCTAGGGCACTGCAAGAATTATCACTGCAAAATCATTTTTTAACAGAGTAGACTTGGCAGGAAGGCAAAAAAACACCCTATACCACCACCACATATGCACACAAACCCTACACAACCCAGGAAAACATAGAACATGAAGAAGACTGTTGTCCAGCAGGACTTACCAGCTCCCCAAAGTGCTTCATGGCATATTCCAGTACCCCAGCAGCTGCTTCTGGCTGTTGCAGTTTATTGTTAATGCTGAAAAGGTAGAAAGAGAAAGACCATTTAACCCAGTTAGCAATTATGAGGGGCTGGTAGGAGCTTCTGCTTAATAATACCAAGCTCAGTCATTTAAAATTATGAATGGAACACTCTCCTATTTGTTTAAAACTTTCAAGTGAATTATTAGACTACCTACTTAGACTACTGCAACATACTTGCAACATAGGCACACACATATCCTCAAGACTTGTTACACACAACAGTGGTTGCATAGGATTATAAATCCTAAATAGCAGACTGCATGGGGAGAAGAAGAGTTGCCAATAGTTTGAAAGGCATAATTTCTCAAAGAGCCACGCTTAAGAGCTTCACAGCACTGATTTCCTCCCCGCCCTTTCTCTTAAACAGACCACCGACTCCTTTAAAAATCAGAGCAGAGAATTTAATGATCCAGGAAACAATCTACAGCATTAGGACAGTGGACACGTCACCAGGTCACACACAAAAAGCTTGCAGCCCTATTTTCAGTCTCATATAACACCCCTGCACTGGTACTATCCAGTACTGGTGCTCTTTTGCTGGTTTTCAACCTGATCAGTAAGAGACAAGGAAATTTATAGTACTAAAGGGAATCCTCTGAATAGATAAAAGAGAGAAAATTTTCAAATGAGTGCTGCATTTCTGCCTGCAGAAGTGTCTTTTCCTCACAACTACAGAACCAAGCTCCTAGATACGCTCTAGGTAAAATACTCCTGGAAACAGAACCTCAGAATGGCTTGACTCAGTTCAGATTCAGCCAGGCTAAGAATGCACCATAAGCGCAGCTCAAGAAGACAAGCACCCAAAAACGGGAGGCACTTGAAATACATTCATGCCTTTTTTTAGCAAGGTAGTCAAAGAACATACTACCTCCATGCTTCCCAAGGGAAAGCTAGGCAGCAGTGCCTCATAAAAGTGATAAATGGCTGTCACATTTCATATCCTGATGATTTAAAGAGTCACTGGCAGACATCACTTCCAGCATGTCAGGCAGTTCATTACTTGCAACTTATCTTTCTTGTCAACGCTTCCTGACAAAATTGGCCGTTATCTTTTATTCTTCAACAATTAGCACTGCTCTTTTGCTGGTGCTCCCTGGTGCACTCCATTACTTTTTTTTTTTTTTGGTTTCATATTTTCTTGGCTGTCCAAAGCAAAATTAAATGTCTCTGGCAAGGTTTAAGCAAAGGAAGGGGAAAGAAGAGAAGAAGAAAGCCTTTGATTTAAAAGGAATACACAGCAGTAGATATAATATTGTGTTGTCATTATTAATCATAAATTACTCTCTTGTAACAAATGATCTAGCTCACACAGTGAGTAAAGACAGGTGATTTTATGGACTAGGATAAGCCACTGACTGGGAAATCTCCTGTCAATTATTTACTGGTTTGATGCACCACATTAAAACAGCATATACACAAAACGAGGGAGGAGTGGGGAGCCACAACATTCACTGCTTTGGCAGAAAGGGATCCAACCACAAAAGTACAAAAACCCCTCCAAAGCAAGACTCATACATCAAAGTTTTATTAACGTGGTTGTACATTCACTGATGTATTTCCTCAGAGTAATAAAACCTTGGCAATCCCTGCATCGTTTTGCTATTCAGTTTTACAGGCTAAAGGAAACAGTCGTGTGTGGATCAAGTTCTGCTCCTGTGGTTTGGAGTTTCTTCCTTTGTTTTGATTTCTGCTTTTTCTCATCCACTGGATTCACTCGGTGTGCTCTGAGTGCTGGAAGTACATGGACAGTTCCCAAAAATCACCACTACCACAGCTGACTGGAATGTGTTTTCAACAGACCCGCAACTCTCCGCATACAAATTTTCTGAGGGCGGGCCTGCAGACTGCACTTCTCTTGCAGAAGTATTTCCACATGAAGCCCTGTTAACACACTGACAATACGTGTTTGGAAATCACAGCATTCTGAGCTTCTCTACCCCTTCATCTTCCTACCACGAAGGCGATGCTCCTCTCCCCGCACATCTGATATTCTGCCCTCAAGCAGAATCTTCCTCAATTTTCTAACACTTAAAAAGCGCTGCAGAGCTGTTTTCTAGTTATTGTGCTGGAGACCAGGCAGAATGAACAACACTGCAGAAAAGCATCCAGGCCCACAGAGAGGCTTTAAGGGCTAATATTCCACCCAGGCAGAGTTGCCAGGGGGTTTTTGTCGCAGCGTTGCCGCTGGAAGTCAGGGCAGTTTACTGGATTAGAATCAGGGGGATAGATTTCTTCTTGCATCTGGAAAAAGATAACTACAAAAAGTCTTCCTGGATTAAAGGAGAAGGTGGGAAAACATCTCTTAAGATAGGAACAATGCTGCTGGCCAACTCAGCAGACAGGAACTGAAATTTTTGTTTATGGCATTGTGTCCTTAAGTTGTTCCTAATTCAGGATAATATGAAGTTTTATATTAAGGTGAGGAGCAATTGTTCTCCACATCCACTGAGGAAACATACTCATCTGTTCATTTTTTGTTTAGAATACAGAAAAAAAGCCACCATTAGCACCTATTTTAGAAGACTCAGGAGCAGGCCATAGAAGACAACTACTGTAACTCCTTACTTGGAATTTTTAGGTATAGGTTTGGCAGGTCACAGGTTACATCACTCATCTTTTAGGAACAGCTTCAAATATTGAGCTCTGCTGCCTGGTATGGACTGGAGGAGACTTCCAGTATTAATGCACAAGGAAAACATTTCCAAATTATGTATTTTAAATGCTACAGGTACATACACAAAATCTTCTGAAACTATTTCACGACAGAGCTGTCCTCCTTGGCAAACTCCCCGATACACAAATCTTGGACAAAAATCTTAAATCCTTGGATTTCATTAGTAGTGAAAGGTTACATAAACCTACCGTTTGATTATTAAGATATCAAAAATGGCTTAGATGTACAAAACGACTAAAATGTAGCACATAGCTAGAATCACAAAAAAGAATGCTATTTAAGAGAAATATATTCATGTTGTTTGTATATGATAATGGATATTTAAAGAGAAACTAGATATGAATGGGGCATGAAAAACAACTTTACTGACTTCAGCAGGAAGAGCACTCAAATGACGGGCTTTTCTCCTCCACGAACCTCAGGCATACATCTAATGTTTACCAGAAATAGTCTATTTTCTAAAGTCCTAAAGTTTCTAAAGAGCTTTCCACTTTTCCCTTATATTTGGGGGTCTCTAAGGATATTCTTTGTCAGTCAAAATACATTAAATTTTCAAGAACTCAGAAATGAGAGACTGGACCTTTCCCTGTCTTCCCATAAAAATTAAAAACTGCCTTTTAACAGAGTCTTTTTGGGAGGTCCCAAGACTATCTGTGAGGCAACACACAGACTTCCTATTGCCAGAAAGCATCTCAGAACTTGGTAGAGGAACCTTATTCTTACAGTAAAGCAGCTTGTCTTCAAAGTCTAGACAAAGAAGCCAAACTCTTATTTTATTTAGTCTCCCCAAGTTTGTTTAAAAACCTCCTCTATGTGACAGATTTTACCAACCTAAGTCAAGCTTGTTTTTCCTTCTGAAGTGCTGAGAGCTCGCTTCTGGATTACAAGTGGAAGGCACTGCTACTTTGTGGATAGTTTGGGGAACAGATAATCCTCTGGCACAAGGAATTGACTTCATTGGCCAGTTTCCCCCATTCTGCTGTTTGTGTTCAGGCATCCCTGAGTCCTCGATTCCACAAACCTCAGAAAACAACCAATTGCTCCCCAAACCCCGATGTATTCCCATCATGCCACTAAAACAATATTCCCATGCTGGGAACATTTGAGAAATCAATACCAGCAAAAAGCTGTTCTCAATAAACAGCTGGGATGATCGGCCGCTTGCAGGCCAGAGTAGCAGCCCCTTCAGCTTTTCACATGGCTTTTCTTACAGGTATTGAAAGTGCCCAAATGCCCTATCTTGATATAAATGCTTGCAAATTAAATAAAAACTTTCATGAGCTTTGAAAGGAGAAGCAGTGAAAACCATAACAAGAAAATTCTTAGCTCGCTCTGCTGCAAAAGGTCTTCACTTATTTCTATGAACCAGATTCAGTGAAGGCAGAGAAGAAAAAAATTGCCAAGGAAGATACTTAGCTGAAAAAGGTGAGAAACGAAGCCAGAGTCTTTGTGTGTTGGTTACGCAAAGAAAAGATACTTGAATAAAGAAATCACAAATGATTGTAGGATGTATCAGTGTTCTGCTTCTGATCAAGGCCTCTGACTTGTTCCCCCATTCCTATGGAACTTCAGAGATTTACAGTAACTATTTGCAGCAAACAATTCTATCTGAATTCACTAGAGACTTGGCCATTACTGTAAAGCTACAGCAGAGGGAACGTCAGAACATTTAAGAGCATCTCCAAAGCCAGAGGTGAAGAGTTTGGCAGGTCCTGGGGGGGAACGCAGCATTTCACCGAGCTGCGACAGTACGGACTCCTGCGAGCCGAGGACAGCCTCTGCCACCTCAGCGAGCAGCAGGAATGCTGGATTCTAAGCATTTGCTGGATGCCTGTTAAGGGTTTTGCAAGGACTGGCTACTAAATAAATAGCCACGGGGCGCTGAGCTTTTCTTCTTGCCCCAGCTTCACATACACCTGCCAGAACAGCTTCCCAGACCTCCAGTTTAATCTGGCCCTCCAGGGACAGGAGCGCTCTGGTTCTAATCAAGTCCTACTAACACACTTGAATTTGGTAACATCAACCAACATTATAAGCAGACTGCAACCATGTTTAGACTCACTTCTCCCCGCCACTTTCTACATCATGAATGAAGTTGAAAAGGATTTGCCTCATGTTCTTGACTTTAGGATCTCACCTTTTTAGCTACCACGTAGCAGAATATTTCCACATACCAAATATAATAGAGGAAAATCAAGTCGATGGATTTCAGACTAAATGACACTTGGTTCCTCCATCAGTATTGGGAGAAAGAAAAAATAAGTATGCACAGAACTAGTTTCTCCCTAGCTATGCCCCAAACCATGCCTCTTTCCAAAATACAACAGGATCCTGAATTCAGGCTGTAAGCACACCAGTACACAGCAGTGCAACCACTTCTCCAGCCTGTCAGCTCCTGCAGCTGATCTAACCTGACAACGACTAGCATCTGTAGCTATTGCAGCCTAAGCAACTACACTCTGTTCTCCACGCAACGGGGAAAGATTCATCTTGGAAATACTCATAAAGAAGTCAAATTCCATTAAGGCTGAGGTCTCTGCCAAGAGAGACCTGTCTGCCCAAATCTCTCTTAACGCTTCCTCAAAAGTAATGGCAGACGGGAAGATTTGTGCTCTTTTCCATTCCTGCATAATATGTCTCTTGTCACAGAACAAAGTGATGGAACAAAGAAGTATTATCTGTGTTTTAAAGCATAAAGAACGTAAAAGAAAGATGGCTCGCAATAGGATACACAAATCAGAGGCTGAACCCAAAATAAAAGCCTGGCTGTCTCATTTCCAATTAAATACTCCAGGCTGGAGGGGGGATTCAGAGGCCTCTCTGCACCGTTTCGTAACATCTGTGTGCAACAGCGTTTGGGCGAGTCTTGGATCCTTCCAAAGTTAGTATCAAGAGGGAATGCATGGATCTACAGGTGGCTCCTCTCTTCACATCTGCCCCTCGTGACGTGAGTGCGTGTGAAATCCAGACTGTACAAGACAGATAGAAGAGTTACGGTGAGTGAGAGCAGCTGCAGAATGAAGTCCTATGTAACACGATGGGGGGGGTTAGCAGGGTGACTTTTTGGGGCAGAGAAGCCAGAGTCTGGCCTGTCCTATTCTTTGTTCCAACTTCGACAAAAACATGTTTCTCATCACAGGAAGCCTGAGAAGAATTTGCCCCTGGGAATGACAGAAGCTCCAGCTGGAAGAGGGCTCAGACAGGATTAGAGGCAGAACAAAAAGGTCAGGCTTTCATCTGTATGCAGTGGCACTTTCTGGTCTGAAGTATAAAAAGCAATTTTGCTATGGAAGTTTTCTGGAATGTCCATGACAAAAATGTGACTGAAGCCTAGGGTCTGCTGGGGAGGTATCCTCAGTATTTTAATCAAATTTTACTTGCATATTTCTGGCAGTATCTCAGGTCACCAATACCGCACAGCAGCCTCACCAGCTGACGCTGCAGACTGCAGTGGTTTCTGCTTAAGTACAGCACGCACAGACAGTCACCCACAATAGAACTCAAGGTGCTCATGCTGCCTCTTTGGAGACCTCTCATTCTGACCTCCTCCAAAATATCCCCTCTTCCTCCTCTAAGACAATTCAGGTTTATGAAATATTTGTGTTCACATTCCACCCCTTCAGTGCTTTGATGCACTCTCCTGAATCTTTGCACCCTGTGGGGTGTCTCATTATTGTCCTGCAGAAAAAACTATTAGCCAACTGTGCTACAAATCAGAGGCAGAAACAAAGCATCTAGCAACAAGTGTAACAAAGCTAAGGAGGAAGAGATGGGACACCGACAAGAAATTGTGCTTCTTATTCCTCTAAAAGGGGATGTCAGATCAGCAAGGCTTTTCTAACTAAACAGAAATCCTGCAGCCACTTTGGATCAAGAAAAGAAGTTGAGATGGGATAGCACATCTCAGCTGGGTTTATCCTAATTTTCTCAGTAAAAGCAAGATCAGCTTGTTTTTGCTTTCTTGGACACCAAGAAGCTTTCATGGCATTTACCTCAGGAGCAGATACACAAGCCATTCACTCCTTCATTTGCACTTGACCTCTGCCAGTTATCACAAATCAGAAACTTTGCAGGAAGATGCAAGAACCCACACGCTGGGCAATTAGAGCAGCTGGCCCACAGAAAAACAACTTATCCAAAAGGATCTCGAACAAAAGTTGCAGACCTTTTGCAAAAGGCTGCACACCACTGCTGAAATCGTTCTACGTTGGGATCAAACGGCTATTATCAACTTCTGAACTGTTCGAAAGAGGAGACTGGAAGTTGCTATCTCAGCCAGCTGATACTTGACATACACTCTGAATGGCTAACGATTTACTCTTAAATCTATGCTTTATGTAGCTGTGGACATTTTAACTACCCATAGGTTTTCCTCTCTTAAAATCCTGTTAATTAACTGGCCTCCATAATACTGGAGTTAAATCACATTGCCTGTAAAAAGAAAACCCCACCTCTTGTCAATTTAAGTACACTTCCAGCGTTACTTAATGTCCTTTCGCTTGTCCACTATGAGTAAACAGGGGCATGGGGCTTGACTTATATATTTTGCAGACTTCTTTCCATCCTACCCTCAGATATCCCTTCTCTAGAAAGAACAGCACTGAATTCTACAGAACAACTAGTGCAGAGACACCAGTGTGCAGAGAGAGAAGGATTAGAAGCTGAACTGATTAATTTGCTAAAATATTACTGAATTAAGAAATGGTGCAAGCATAGAGTTACACCCTACAACTTCTGGGGAAGATGTTAGTAGGGCTTGTTGCAGCTGGGACTACCTGCTCAGGAGTTACCTTCCTTGAACTTTTACAAACTTTCACATCCTGCTTGGACAGCCTTTTCACATTCTGGACCTCTAGTGCTCTTACGTTACTGGAGTGCCAGAACTAGCCACCAAGAGGGCTACAAGCCAATAGGCAGTAATTGCTGGAATTTCTCCCCATTTCCTAACCCTCTCTCACACCCCTTCAAGACAGACCCGAGTGAAGTCTCTCCTGTTCTCCCCAACCTTTCTTGGCTCAAACCCGCTCCAATTTCACCCTGTAAACACTTGATACAAACAGATGAACTGGGAGGGGCCAGAAAGCTCTTCAGAGCTGCAGGGGGGTGGAGGTAAACAGAAAAATAGTATATAAGATGCTTTGAGACAGACTTCCAAAGTGCATAGACTCTGACAGGAGGGATCTGAAGAAAAAAAAAAAAAAAAGAGAGGGACTTCTTCAGGCTCCACCTTCAGAGACTCACTTCATTGGAAGAAAGCTAGGTACCGGTCTGCTGGAGCCCTTGCAGAAAGTTTCCTACCTACCCCAGCTGCGTTCAGACTACCCGCAGTCAGCTGGAAGTTTTCTGTTGCTGTAAGCAAAAATGCCAGCAAGATCCACGGCTCAGCTGGCATGGCTCTGCATTGTCACCGTGTCCGTGGCTGTCTACCCAGCCCTGCTGCAGAAGCCTCCTAAGAGGAGAACGGTCAATGGGAACGCGCAGTCCAAGATGACAGCCTGCTGCGATGAGATTAAGGAGCTCAAGCTGCAAGTCGCCAACCTGAGCAGAATGCTGCAGGAGCTGAGCAAGAAGCAGGAAGGTGACTGGGTGAACGTGGTCATGCAGGTGATGGAGCTGGAGGGGAGCACCAAGCAGATGGAGTCCCGCCTCATTGACGCCGAGAGCAAATACTCCGAAATGAACAACCAGATAGATATCATGCAACTCCAGGCAGCTCAGACGGTCACACAAACTTCAGCTGGTAAGGAGGGAGTCGCCAAGCTCCCAGATACACCTTTTAATGCACCAAATGAACTTAACGACTAGATCTTAACTCTAGCATGTCCCACTAAGGTGATTAGCAAGTACGTGTACCGAATTCTTCTGCTTAAAGCACTGCTGTAGGCAGCTGAGCCCGAAAAAACTAGTTTGAATTCATCTGTCCAAAGCCTGCAAGATCCAGCTATGTTTTAATATCTGGATGTCTGTTATCAGGGAATGGAAAAACTGAACAGGTACTGTATTTGTACAGTGAGGAACTCACTCTAATATTTCATTTCCTGAGCGCTACAGTACCAATTCCAAAAGGAAGGGAGCTGGCTCTGTCAGGGAATGGCTCTGGCAGTAATATCCTCGGAGTCCACAGGGCTGACGGGGAACTAGACGTTGGTAAAACAATTACAAATGCTCTCCAAGCATTACTGGAGCTTGGTAATTGTATCTTTATGACTATCTCTGAACCAGAGGAAAAGAGTGGTCCATTTTGAGAATCATCATTCAGATCAAGTGAAGGCTGTAGATGATGCAAGAGGCAAACTGTTATATAAGCCCAGCCAGAACACAGTTAAATTGTTCAAAATCCTCTCTTCCCCGAGGGAAAATTTCACTGAGCACAGTGATTGCACAGGCCTGTACTAAACGTGGAATGCAGGTGCATTGTGTAGGTCAGCTACCTGCAAAGCCACTTCTAAAAGAAACCGTCCTTTTTGTTGACTTTTCTCTTAAAATCAAAAATACTCCGCAACAAGCTTAAAACTTCCTTGAAAAGAAACTGCTGTTGTCTGCGATGACTGCATTTGCCAAACTTCATTTGGATCTTTTTATTATTTTTTTTTAAATGCAAAGGAAAAAGTTCCACTTGGCTAGGTCTTAAGCAAAAAATTTGCCATAACTAATATCTTTGGAGCTGTAGTAAAAGTTTGGAAAAAATACAGTAACAGACAGAAGAAACTGGTCCAGAAGGTATTTAACACAGGCATGTCTCACCTCACCAGGTAAGAGACATTTAGTCTGTACTAAACTGAAAGCTGTCAGATTGGATAAAGCCTTGCTTCAGCTCCTCTATCTCCCTTAGAATAGCCGTGCATTTTATCATCAGCTCCTGCAGCGGGAGGAAAGAGACTCCGACAGACTGACTGCAGCTAAGAGCCGCCGGCCCTGTCACAGGCTCTAGTGCAAAAACTGAGCAAATATGCTTCATTCACAAACTTTTTTACAGCCCAGACACACATGGTAGCAATGTGAAGAGAAAGCAGGAATGTCTCTTGGGATAGGAGAGGTAAAAAACCCAAACAGAACCATCACAGTCCCAGGGCTACAATCTCTTTTCCAAATACATGCATTATCAAAAACTGAACTGTTTCAGGAAAACATTACACTTGTGGGAAGTCTTTACTTAATTACTCCTTGTATTACAGACTAAGCTCTACAGAAACCACACTTACAGGGGAGTTGTTGTTGCTGTTCAGATTCTTACTTTCTGGTTCTGATTCAAGTAGATGCTGTCTACGACTGCTCGTCGCTTTACCAGAGGAACTACCGAATCTCTGGTGTTTACAAGCTACCTCCTGATGAATTTCTGGGGAGTCCGGATCTGGAGGTAAGGATGTCAAGTACAAAAATATATATTACATGTCTTCCCAAATATAATAAAAAACTGCTTATCTACCACCGAGATGAAAAGAGCACGTCCTGAGTTATGACACTCTGCACTTTGAAGCAGCATCTTTGGGCAGACAAACTTCAAGGAAGGGAAGAATGTACATTTAAGAGGGAAAACAGTAAAAGGGTTAATTTAATAACGTTCTTCCATGACTTTTAAACAAAATAGGAGTATCTTCAAGTTGTGAAATCTGGAACAATGTCTTGTCTTGCGTTAAGAGAACTGAATCTTCCCAAGTCTACTGACAAGTAAGCACTGCCTTTTTTTCCTGTTCTAGGTGTTCTGTGACATGGAGACGGATGGAGGTGGCTGGACTATCATCCAAAGGCGTAAAGTTGGTTTGATATCTTTCAATAGGGACTGGAAACAATACAGGGATGGATTTGGCAACATTCGTGGAGATTTTTGGCTGGGAAATGAAAATATCTACCGACTTTCAAGACGCCCCACTGTTCTGCGAGTGGAATTGGAGGTAATTAATAAGCTCTGAATGTCAGCAGCTAAAGGTTTTCTTGTGCAAAGTGATTCTCTAGTAGCAGAATCCATCTCCTATCTCTATAGGAGGCCCAGAGAATTTGCATGCTTTAATTAGAAGGGAATGAGGTAGGATGGACCTAGTGATATATCCATGGACAAGCCTGAATTATGCTCTCCTCCACGCAGTCAGTAGGACAACCTGTCTGCACACAGATTATGCCTCAGGGAACACATGAGGCTCTAGAGAATCCTGTGGAACACGCTGCAGACAGCTCAAACTGCTGACCACCTCAGATTGAAAGATTCTCAGAGAGTTTTAAAGACTCTTGAGTCTTTTCCTTTTGCAGCACCTCCTTCCAGCCTGTGCACAAAAGAGTTTGCATTGTATTACCCCAAAACAATTGCTCCCGACTACTAAAGGCTTGGATGCTTTGAGGGATGGGATACATGTAATGGAAAAAGTGAGCTTAAAGGCTTTGTATCTAAAACTCACTCTTTCAGAGAAGAAAAATCACTTGAGGCAGCACACTATGAGACAAGGATGCTGAATGCAAGAGTTGTGCACCAGGTTTCCCTATGTATTGTTTAATACCAGTGCAAATGAGACTTGGAAGTATGATGCTTTGCTCTGGAAAGTTTCTTTGCCTTAACAGATAAGTTTCTGCAGTCTGTGTCTGAGACAGAAAAAGAAAAAACACCTCGTTGAAAAAAAATCAGGACTAATTTATGCAACATGCACGGTATATAACCACAGACAGTGGAGTCTTTCCATAACCATTCTAACAGGACCTGTTTATTCCCCGCTGTTCCGTGGCAGGACTGGGAAGGTAACGTACGCTACGCGCAATATAACCAATTCACCCTGAGCAACGAATTAAACAGCTACCGTCTTTTTGTGGGGAACTACACTGGCAACACGGGGCGTGACTCCCTGCGGTACCACAACAACACAGCCTTCAGCACGAAGGACAAGGACAACGACAAGTGCGTGGATGACTGTGCCCAGTTCCGCAAAGGTAACGCGCATGTAAACACCCTCCTGTCCCGAGCGACCTGTGCAGAGCCTGAGTCCCTCTTCCCAAGTTACTGCTACGTAGCATCTGGGTGGCAAATCAAGGCAGAGGTGACAAGTTCTGTAAACCACACTTAGCGGTTATGGGAGAAATCTGGCAGCTAAAGCTGATTTACACAGAGCCAGACATCAGTTACAGATGTTAGAGACACCAGTAGCTCTCACGTGATGCAGTGGATGCTCTCACCCTCACACACCGTGATCCAGCCCGTCACACGTACCTGGCAGCCTCTCTGATGTTGCTCCATTCAGTGATGCAGGAATTTATCCCTGTGCATCTATAAAGTTTTTATTTTTAATTCTGTTTTTATGAAGTTTCAAGTTCTAGTATCAGGGACTTGTAATTATTCTCCTTTATTATTATCCCACACGCACCTCAAGGCTCAACCTGAATTCTAATCTTTATTCCTACTCTATATTAAGAGCCTCTAATGAGATTACTCTCTACATTTAATTTATTATCTTTATATGAGTCTGTCACAAATATAATTGCCTTCACTGCGTCTTGTCCTTTATTTTTAATTTCCCCATTGTGTCCCCACGCGACATGAAAATAAAATTCTTGATATCTGTCTCAATAAAATAGTGCAGCTTACTTTCTTAGTCCAGAAACCTTTTAAACAATTTAAGATGCCCAAGCTAAGAACCCAAAGTCATTTCCTATGCTAACTCTCAGAGTCAGAAACATCTCAAGGCAATATTCTAAGAGAAATGAGCAACTAAATGAAAACTACTGGACTAGTTTGACTATGGAACCTAAAAGCCTTTATGTATTTAGTATCTATGTTAACATTTGAATTTACCAGCTATTAGGGCCATAAACTCCAGGGATTATTATGCTGCATTCTGGTCGCTCTCCTCCAGAAGGACCAATAATTCTTCTTCTTAATACAAAATATACATGTTTAAATAAATGGCTCACGAAGAATCTATTAATTTGTTTTCTGAAAAGGCGGATATTGGTACAACTGCTGCACAGATTCCAATCTGAACGGGGTTTACTACCGCAAAGGAGAACACACCAAGAACATGGACGGCATCACCTGGTACGGGTGGCACGGATCAACCTACTCATTGAAGAGAGTCGAGATGAAGATCCGGCCAGAGGATTTCAAACCGTAGAGGGAAGCAGGATTTGATTGTACAGCTACATGATGCCGCTGCGCAGAAGGTGGGCAACGGACAGCGCAAAAATCAGCCAAATCATTGTTCATTTCATCTCTATGTGCAACAGCTACACCCTGGCTACGCGCAGACACTAAGCACCAGCCACAGCCATTAGTGTTATCAGGGCTCAAAATTATTTCTTCCTCTTAAGCTCTTTCCAAAGGGAAAACTACTCTGTTAGAACAGGTTAGAAGAGAATGCACTTACAGCACCTTCAGACAACCTCCTGGTGTGTTTTCACTAGCCTTGTGACTAGGAGGTGGCCTTAGTATGAACCAGCCAGGCAGGGACTGAAGAAGCAGAGCCTCCTTGTTGCCTTTCCTTCAGTGTCTAGAGTAAGCTTTGCTGAGGAACTGCTTCAAGAGGGACTCAAACCAGAGGAATCAATCAGAAGTGTTCTGATGCACTTTTCTTTTGTGTCTAGTGAGTGGCTTCCATTCCCACAGAGGAAAAAACAAAGCTCAGAAGTTTGGGATTAATTAGCATTGCCCAGGTTCTCTCCTGACGTTTTAATGCCATCTCCTGCTGCTGCCTCAAATGAGTCTCTACGGAGGGTGGCACCCAGCAGACAGTAACCCCAGAGGAAGGATTTGTCCTGGATGGTCTGTGATGCTTACTCTACCCGCAGATCACCTGGTGGTTGATAAACCAGAAAGCAACTTCCTGGGCTGCCACAAGATTACGTTTGGGTTACAACGCGTGCCATATGGCAGTAAGCCTCAGAGAGAACAGCAGCCTATCAAAAAAATCCAGACTCGGGAACCCAGCCAAAAAGCTCCACTCCAACACTTAAAACCACTGTATCCATGAGCAAAACACTAGGACACAGAGAACCCCTAAGCGCCACAAGTTATTCAAACGTAAGGGGATATTTGCTAGGACATCTCTCTGAGGAATATCTGAATTAAAATCTGTTCTGAAGACTACCCCAGTTACAAGTTACCTAGAGATGTTACGTCAAAAATCAGTGTGTTTCTCCTTTACGTAACACAGTGTTAAAAATAAAACAGTTTCGAAAAACCAGACTCCTCCTGTAGCCATATCGCTGTTTGAATATGTTGGAAAAGATAGTTATAGTTAATATATCTATTTTTATTCACTTAAAAGAGAGTTTGAAACTAATTTAAATTGTTCAGTCTTGCGTGAAATGGGAGATAAAGGTGTCTTGGGAGCTGCCTTACATATGTTTGACTATTCATACTGTAAATTTCAACTGTGCGCAACTATAGCTGGAACTATTTTAACTGTGGTCTATAAAACGAAGTTTTAAAGGTTTCTAAACTTTTTTCATTTCTAATAAATTGTCTTTCATTTGTAATCCTGCTCTACTTCAAGTGTTTGCTCCTGAACTTGCTTTTTGATACACAAAAGAAACAGCTGCACTGAGGCCAAGAAAGGGAATGCACTGAACTCTGTATTTTTCTCAGAAAAACAAGTGAGGAAAAAGGATGAAGGAATAAAAGAGGGGGAAAAACCAGGGAAGCACAACTCCAAGGAATCAGGAGGACTGAAAAATTCACTGCACACAGATAAAACTAAGTTTTTGCTCCACCAAAATCAATTTGTCCATTTCAAGTGGTAGAGTTGACATTTCCGTGATGGGAAACCGAGAGCCAGGTTTTAAAACACGCAGTTCAGTACCAAATGCTGCACAGGTATTTCAGGCTAACACTTTTCTTGTTGCCAAAGCTCAGGAAACTGTAACACACCCTTGTTCTATCTTCTATTCGATACATGAAGAATGAGACCTACCCATACTAGATGAGTAGAATTTGATGAAAAAATTTAAATTAAGAACTTCAGGTTTTCTAGCTTATTTATATTAGGTGTAGAAACCTCTCTTGTGTAACTTACGACCACTTCATGACATCCCATATTGAACCTGAAGGGTGAGAAGTAAAAGTAATCAGCAGACTCCACTGTTTCCTACACAACTTCCCATGGTTTCTATCATGATTTTAACCGTGCAACAGAAGTGTGGAACTCAGAAGCTGGGAGTGTCATGTGGGCGCTGATTTACGAGACGAAATCTCATCGACTGGGGTCCTACCTGATGAGAGACTCTAGAATGGCCGGGGTGGGACCCTTTTGAAATTCCAGCTCCTTGTAGTGAAGGGCCTTGGCATATGCTCGACATTTTGCAGCTCTTTCCCCCAGGAGAACAATGCCATTGTCATCTCTCAAAGGCAGCGGCCCCTGGGTAGAGGCACATACATAAAAAGCAGGATGAGTATAAAAAAGAAAAAAAATAAAAAAGAAGAAAGTACACATGAACTGTTTGCACTCTTTCTATAGACCAGCCAGCATTACAAAAGAGTTGCCCAGCAGCATCTCTACCTTGTCGCTGTGTTCCATGAATTCGGCCAAGTTCAGCAGGGTCTGAGTGACTTCTGCAATGTCCTGAGAAGTCAGGGCCAATTCAATGCTTCGGATCAGCTCATCCTGCTGGTCCTCGTTCAGTTCAGACCAGCATGAAACAAAAGCAGCGTTGAAGAGATCTCTGAGGAGGAAAACAAAAGAGAGTGAGAGGGGTGGATTCATTATTCATGAGAAAAAGTCTATTTGATAGTCGACTTGCTCTTGTGTTCAGAGACCTACAAAATGAATTTGTGTGTCTACCTGCAATAAATAGCAATTATTTTTATAAGGCTAATTTCTGTACCACGTACTTAGTGAAACCTGCAATGTAACAGGATGAGATACTGCAGTAGTGGAAATATTGTCCTATTATATGCTAGCAAGTACTTTAGGCTAGAACAAACTCTTCACAGCAGCAAGGATGCTCTTCTCTTCTGCTATGCAGGACCAGGTCTAGTCTGTCAAGTGAAAGTAGTGAAAGAGATGATTGCTCATTTCTCTGGACACGTGCCACGTTCATGTTTTCTGTGCTCATTAGAGGACTGCAATAGCTGGAGTTCACATTAGTGGCAAAACTTGAGGAGGAAAAGCTGTAAAAGCAGATACAGTGACCACCCCTGTCGCTGCTAGTACTGTGGAGAAATCCCAGCCATCCCTGGCACCATTGCAGGTGAGGTTGGCCGGGGCTCTGAGCAACCTGCTCTAGTTGTGGATGCCCCAGCTCAGCGCAGGGGGTAGCACTAGATGACCTTTCAAGGTCCCTCCCAACCCAGACCAGTCTATAATTCTAGGAAATACCATAGGATGGGTTTGAGATGCATGAAGGATGCCAGCATTACCTCTGCCTACCCAGGAATTGCTGACTTTTCATCATGCGGTTTGCCCTTCTACTTCAAAAGTGACAAAACTCACATTAAGACAAAATTAAAGCAGGAATGAACACTTTTCTAACGGCAGTAGTCAGATTCATATGCACTATCATCACAAAAAGATAAACAGGCAACGGCTTCCAGAAACTCAAAGCTCCTCCAGACATACTGGTTGCAAAAGAAATAAATCACTGCGGCTTGTTCCGCAGTCAGAGGCATTTTTATTCACCCACAGTAGATCCTCAAAACTATTTCATACTCTGCTGCTCTTCCAGCTTCACTTTTATGTGCCTTATGTTATTTCTAGCCTAATATGTAGAATTCCACTGAAACATTTTGTGCACATCATGGAGCAGCCAACTGGAAAGCCTGGAAATGAAATCAAGTTGCCAGCTCTTTGATTGGTCCCTTAGCAGGAACTATCTCTATTTATGGAACCTAAGAGCTTTTAAGTAACTTTCTCCTTATCATAGCTAGCTTGCATCTGCAATTTCAAGTGATCCGATTAAAAAAAAAAGGATTACTCTACCGAGCCATGGGATTATACGCCTGAGCCAGAGCCCAGCACGAGCGCAAGGATGGTGAGGAGGAATCTTTCAGCAGCTCCAAACTCAATCTTCTTAACCATTCCAACCAGTCATCTTTGGACACTCTCCTTGCTGCTCCCCAGGCCTGCAGTACAAAGCAAGACAATTCAAGTACCAAATGAAGCACGATCCCAAAGCAGAAGACATCCATCAGCAGGCAGCGTTACTTCTTTACAGCTCCAAATGACATTGTTGAGATTCCCTTCTCAATTCCCTGAAATCCGTTACCTTTACCAGATAATGTGCAGTATTTCAGTCTCATTTCTAAGAAATCTGCCCTAAATGCATTCCTGTCATGACATGCCAAGTATTTCACATGAATAATTCTTCCCTTCAAAACCACTGTTGAAACATCAGCTTAAAAATACTTAATGCATTTAGAATTACATTTTTAAGTCCAGCATTTTCAAACCAATCCATCCCACTGCTGAACCGAGAGCTACGCGCATTTTACTGCTCAATTTAGCCAGTGCTTCGCTATTAAGTTCTATACTGGCTTCAAGAGAATATAGCATGAAGATATAAGAGAAGCGGCCGATAAAAAGAGGCAGAGGCTCCAAAATAGATTTCTCTAGAAGCTGCAGATGATTCCTTGTGATCTACGAAGTCTTGATCATACCTCACATAAAGTGTCAAGATTACTTCACAGCCATTAATAGTCTGGTAATTCAGCTGCTCCTATCTTTAAAGTTACTTGGCACCTCCTAATTTTAAAGAGAGTCTCAGAGACTCCTTTGCCCTCAGTTTTGCACAAGAGCTGGCAAGTGAAAAGAGCTGTAAATAAGTGTAGTTTAGACGCACTGGGCAAACTCCCTAGATGTGACATAACAGCTCCTCACTTCAGCAGCAAACTCCTGCAGGGCAGCGCTCCAGTCTCACCTTCTGCAGGTTGATGGTGCTAACATGTAATTTCTTCATGGGACCTGTTTCCACAGGACCACTGGCCAAGGTTTCTCCCTGGTTGCTTCTCAACATTCGGTGCTGATAAATCAGGGGATCCTCCTCTTCATCAGCAAGAGTATAGCCCTACAGTAAACGGCTTACAATGAAGATCACACCCACATACACAAAAGCCAAACGGATGATCAAGTCAGAGCACAACCCAAACTCACAGCAAAACTTGTGAAGCAAACAACTGGGTTTTAATATAACGATTACACCTGATAAACCAGGGAACTCAAATGATATCCCTTTTCTATTAAAGGTAACCAATAAGAAATCTTGGCTCCTAGTATTAAAAGTCAAAATAATGCACCTTAAACCAAGTACTTTCCTATTGGACTCACTAGTAAGTCTAGAGCAGCAGTGTGCTGCTTTTTCCACACTAATCAAATTGCAAAGGAGTTACTGAGTTTTTAAAATGTGGGACATACTACAGAAAATACCCAGATAACAGGTCTCCTTAAGTCCTGCAATTGTGGAAAAAATAGGGTAAATCCATGTTTTAAGAACTACTAAGGAAAACATAATGACAATGGCTATAAGTCTAAGTTCTTACCTAGAACTTGCAGTGATTTTTCTGCAGGAAATAACTGATACCGGTTGACAAGAGTTTTCCCAAGGCAGCCTCAAAGCCTCCCTAAAAAGCTGTATTTAGCAGACAAACACAGCAACAACTATTCTTCATTTTACGAGTAACTCAAAGTGAAGTTCCCGGCTACATCTGTTTCAACACAAAACATCCCCAAGCGCCCTTACACAAACAACTATCGACTTGCCAACTCACCTTTACAATTCTGCAGATAAGAACATCATAGCGCTGATGGTTAATTCTGTGTCGCACCAGAACTTTGTTCACCATCGGGATAAAAATCTGGTACTGTACAGGGGAATGCATGAAAAGTTAGTTACTCAGCGTCACCAAGAGCAGTAAAATTTCACCTTCATTTCATTGATCTTGTAAGAAACCAATTCTGAAAGTTTGGTTTCAGTAACTCCTGAGTCCAGAAACAAATAAAAGAAGAAAAAAAAAAAATCCATTTTCTTTAAAATCCAGAATGAATGCATTACAAATATTCACCTTTAAAGCTGTCTTTGGACTATCTTTGGGACAGTGTCTCCTTCTATGAGCTTTTGAGCCTAAGAAGAATATTACCTTCTTTCCCAGCTGGAACACCAGCGAGGAGAGGGTGTCCATTGCAGTTGTTCGAAGCTCAGGGCTCTGATCTAGTGTTCGCACAATGGGATGAATTATCCGTGAAGCATAATCAGTGAAATCCAGGGACTCTGTCAAGCGATCCACTGTTTCTAGAGCAGCTCTAAAGTCAGAACAGGAAGAAGGGAGGAATTATCTCTCATGGTATAAGACAGGAGAAATGAGATGTAAAAATACATCGATGATTCATCCTCAGTCCTCTTAGGCATCAACTGTAATAGTTAAAACAGGTCACCAGAACTCTGTGAACGCAGCTAGTACTGGCAGGACAGCTTGCAGAAAGTACTGGCAGCAACGGTGCAGAACTTGGATATCACAGGCAAAAAAAAGAGACTGCAAAGCCACCGACACTTACTTGCGAGCCACCACTGGAACATCTGGGGCATCAAACAGCTTTACAATGGGAGGTAGTAACAAATGAAGGTAGTCATCCAGGTTAGCTCCAAAGAGCTGGATTGCATTCAATAGCTGGAGAGGAAAAATAACCCCGTGTGACTCCAAGTTGTGAAGGAGAGGCATTTTAAGATCAGCATAAAGCTGCTTCAGCCCTTCAAAGCCTTTCCCACCAAGCCACTGCTGAACTGCACCAACCCACCTGCTTGCAACACCCAAGCGAGAAGCCCCGTTGGAGCACGGGGCGTTGGGCACACACCTGCTTTGGCAATCCCCAACCCAACCCAACTCAACCCAACTCAACCCAACTCAACCCAACTCAACCCAACTCAACCCAACTCAACCCAACCACCGCAGCTTCCCACCCACCTTGACAGAGACAATGCGACTCTGACTATTGTCATGCATGAAGACCCGTAACATGTGAGGAATGAGCTGAGGCAGGTAAAGTTTGAATTCGCCTCCTAGAGCTACCACAATTTGCTCGATAAGTAGGATAATTGTGCTTTGTATTGAGTTGTTCATGACCCAGAAGTCCTACAGAAGGAAAAAAAAAAAAGGGAAAAAAATGAATCAGTTGAACTGAGCTGTACCAATGACAAGAAAAACAAACTGTAGGACACAGTCTCTAGATGAATTCAAGATTGCAGGGAGGGACTATACTTCCCTATAGACTAATACAAATTGGCAGGTTTGTCCTGTTTTTAAAACACTCTGTGCCCTCAGCATGCTTATAGCTGTTAAAAACAACCTCTACTCAACTGACTCTTTCTAATCCTTGCAAGCATTTGCAAGCAGTAAGTGAAAATTAAGTGAAATGCCACTTATTTATGAGCTCCAAACACCTCTTGCTAAAATTATGTTTCTGGAAGTGATAAATGCACAAAATCCAAGTGCTCAAAAGAGCTCAGGCACCAGCAGAAGCGAGGAGCTGCTTTTGTTGCAGTTACTAGTAATCATGTGTATTATTGTTTCACATACGTGGTATTTCCAAATACAATTACTACTTCAAATGCACAGAATTCTGCACTTCACAGGAATTTATGAAGTAATTGATACATTTGACAACGCCAGAAACACTATCCACCTTTTCTGACAGTAAAATGCTGGCTTAAAGACCCTACTCACTCTCATCAGGGTGACAATTTCATCCATATAGGGCCGAATATGACTTCTCACAAAGGACACCAACATCCCGAGCTGCTGGAACAGGAACTGGAAGGAAGAAAAGTGTAGTGATCACTGTAGTTTATTCAAATATCAAAGCAACACTGGGAAAGCGACGTTTCATAGGCCAATTGCAAGCTCATTGACCAAACAAATAGCATGCATAGCTCCTATGTGCTCAAAATCTGGGGCTAAATCTTGGCAGCTTCAGCTCAGCGGTTTGGATTTTTGGGGCTGTGTGTGTGTGTGGAAAAGAGTAGTTTTGAATTTTTGGGTTGGGTTCTCTCTTCTCCCAACTTGCATCAAAAATTTTGTGAGCCTTTAGACAGTCAAGCAAAAAAATAGGGGTTTATAACGTGTCAGTGAATTTATAAAGTGTCAGAACAGACATGCAAGCACAAATACCTCAACTGCAAAGCTTTGTAATTTAGGTTTGAAGTATGCTTCCAAAAATTTAGCCCCTAATCTTTCTCCCCTGCCTGTAAACCAAACTGATACATATTTTAAGATACTCCCTCTGTACTCTTTCCCATCCCCACCAAGATATATTGGTGAAAAGCTACTGGGGAAGAGTTTGGTCCTTGCCAGAAGTATCACTTTTTTCTGAAAGATGGTTGCTTGTACCATAGAAGAATTCTGACCGAGACAATTTTATTTGGATACGCTATGACAGTTCTGCACTTCCTTTTTCAGTAACACAATTTTATGCACTCACCCACGATGAGGAATTTACTTTTAAGATTGGTATGAAATAACGGGGGTTAAATCGCTTTGTCCATGAAATAAATGTATATAGTCTTTTTTCCTCTAGGAAAATATAAGTTATCATCTATTAAATTTCATTTCTTCATGCAGTATTCAAAGACTACGGTGACAAAATACAGAGTGGAGCTCAGAAAAAGAGATAACTGGGTTTTTTGTGGAAAATAAGTGAGAAAGAAACAACATCAGCTTCTTTAGTGAGAGCAGTACCCCTACACTGACCAAAACTGAGCCCTGAGCTCCTGTACTGTGCTGGTTTTTGGTGTTGTGAGAGGATGGTTACACGTAGTACAAGAACCTGCCTCCTTTAGGCTTTAGTGTCACACGTACCCACCTCAGCTCTTCTCCCCAGTACACTTTCACCATCTTCTTTTACCTGAAAATTTTTAAACAGAGTGTGCACAACCGCATAGCTTTCAAGCAAGTTAGATCAGTCAGGTCTAGGAGTTCGGCCAACCCAGGCGGGTGAGATGTTTTCCTTCCAATCTGAGTAGTAGTTCAGTCTGGGAGAAAACAGCGGTTCTATAGCAGGGTTGGGATTCTGCTAAGGGAGCACCCATCCCACCTACAAAACACAGCACCAGTAACTAGGACAAGCTGCCCTTCCCACCCCGGAGATTATTTCAGCTGCTGGAGGAAAAGCCTTGGCAAAGAGCAGCCATCTCTGGTGAGGTGAACCTTAAGCCCGTTATTATCTTCACACAACTCTCATTTCCTTCTAGAGCTGTAACTGAATTGGGAAGGAAGAGAAAGTGCTGCTGTGGAATCGCCACCCACACGGCTCTGAATGTTAGCTGACTGCAGCAAATTGAATTTTCCTTCTCGCAGATGAGCCAAAGTACATGGCTGCATCAGAAATTTAAAGAATCTACCCTTATTATTTAATAATACTGTTTGCAATGATACATTAACGCAGAGATCACAGAAGGCTCTGGAAGCTGCACAGGCTGTTTTCCTGGACAAGACCAGCTTGATAAAAAAACAGAATCCAATATTGGCCTTCTAAGGATTATGCTCAGAAGCAGCTGTTTCAACAAGAAGCAGAAAAATTGTTTCCTCTGGATATTCTACCAAATGCTCACAGGAGAGAAAAAGCAAAGCTGAACCTCACTTCTGCAGCATGCTTGGCAGCAACACAACACAGCAATGCCCAAAGCCGGTCGCATTCTCTTTTAAAAAATGGATTCTTATTTCAGGGCGGTGGAACAGGAAGGAAGGAGAGGTCCCTACCACACTCACCTCTCGGATGGCACCGTCACAAACCCGTATGACGTTAAGGAACGTTGGCATGACCTGGGGCAGGAACTGCACACACTTCAGTCCAAGAGATTTGAAAATAAAGGTGATGGCCTGAACTACCATGGTGTGGTGCTGGGACAAGGACTGGTCTCGGAAAATTCTCATCAGTGCCACCATAGAGACAGCTGGATAGAATTCATCCAGAGGGAGGTTCCCCATGTTCACCAACATCTCACTGGTACTGTAGTCCGCTAGGAGAAAGAAGGTGGTGTCACAAGCTACATATTGTTTGGAGATCATAAAGCTGTTCATGTGAAATAAATTGAGATGCTTACAAGAATCCTGGCTGGATTTGGACTCCGAGAGGCTGACGGCTGAAGCATCTCGGGACTGATCAATCATGCCTATGTTCACTTTGTGTTTGTAAGGGTCCAAAGCACCCAGCAACCCTAACACACGAATAGCCTGACAAGACAGAAACAAAAAGAAAATTTGTCAGAACTTCATCACTGGGGCAGAAGTCAACACATGAACCCACATGTCTGGAAAGGTCTTGAGGATTAAAGAGAGGATGTGGAGCTAAAGTGACTGCCTGGAAAAAATGTCAGTGCCTTCCATTTGACTGCTGGAGGCCACTTCATTGACTCAACACTTTCACCCTCTTAAATCTGCTTATTGTACACTTCTATCAGCCACAACAATGATCTCTCACCTCCCTCCCCACCATCCTGAATCTATATAGATACATTTATTTGACAACTTTTTCCCCAAAAAACTTTTAGAAATGGTTGTGTGATAGCATCATGCTCTTACCTCTCTACGGGTGCCTTGGTTCTGCTCAGTCTTCAGGAAGTTCAGAAGCACCTCCAACAAAGTTGGGTACTTCCTATATGGTTCCACCACATAACCAGTGCTGGCCACAAGCTGTCCTAGCGTCCAAAGAGCCACCTGGAAAGATCGAGCCCAGAGAAGATTAGTTTTGACCAGAGAATTTATTATGTCTCCTGATCCATCAGTCACTCAACTTGTGTAAAGTTTCTTTGAGCATTTTAGCCTTAAACTGCAAACCACCGTCCATGGTTTGAAAGCCCGTTTTTCAATAAGCGATAGTAAAGAAGGTGATAATCAACAATGTGTTTGACTACCATAATTGCCCTCGCTCAGAGATAAAATTCAAACAGGCATTCAATTCAGGAAGTGCAAGCCTGCCAGTAAAAACTGCTTCCTTTTTTATTTTCTTCTTAACTCTGTACAGTGTCACAACACACAGGCACTGCAATCCCTCACCTGTGTGCCACAAGAGAGGCCTGAGTGATTTAAAGGTTCATTTTAGCAGCTATGATGGGACACGTGGATATTTCCTTACAGCTTTGGTCACAGCAGATGGCAAGTTTAGTGCAGTTGTCACTTACTTGTCTTTTAGCCAGCAGGGAGGAGTCCTGTAGCATATCCATAATTATAATGAAGAGCTCATCCACCCACTTCCTCATTTCCAGCCCACTGACCTATTGAAAGACAAAAATCCAAGTCCTTCATCTAGCACTGCCAAAAGCTTAGCAACAGCCAAGCATGGCAAAGAGTTACCTGCAGTATCCCTACCTGTGCAAGCTCCCCTATGGTAGCGAGGACGTTGTTAATCACCCCTGGATTTGGATCTGGATCAGGATCTTTCAGTTTCACAATCAGTGCCTGGGAGGTGACAGAGGAACAAATCAGAATGTGTTTAGAAGACTCCTTGCTGTGCATACAGTACTCAGAATTATATTTCCTTTTGTTTATGCCTGAAATTGATTCCAGAGGGGCTCAACTTGCATCATGGTGAGCATTTCAAAAGGAAATTAAACTCTCATTTCACAAACTTTATGAAAATCCAGAAAAAGGTTAGGCTACGCTGTCACGTACATGCACTACTGTAGGTAACATCCACACCAATCTGAATTTTTTCTGATATGAAGAAGCAGAAGAATTTCAGTTCCTAAGGGTCATGTATTCTCTTGCTACATTTTCTCACTCCAAAGTCACCAGGAAACGTACGGAGTCTTTACCTTAAGGATAGGCTCCATATATGGACGAATGAGGCGTGGAGCGTTAGAAACCAGGTGACCCAACATCCTGGCACTTTGCTCTTTAATCCTGCCAACACCACTGTGCTCCAGCTCCGTTAGAATCTGCAGGAAAGAATGGAATCATGAGAACAGGGAAAATTAAGGTACGCAAGAATTCTTTGGATTTCCTCCTCTTCTATTCAGTGACA
This sequence comes from Eurystomus gularis, assembly GCA_013400335.1. NCBI lineage: Eukaryota > Metazoa > Chordata > Aves > Coraciiformes > Coraciidae > Eurystomus > Eurystomus gularis. The sequence continues at coordinate 125,036 of VZZY01002816.1, forward strand.
ACAGAAAGAAAAAAAAAAACAATCTTAGCACTTTTAAAGAGTGTTCTACATTTACACCTCATCAGGGCATTTATGTCTAAATGAAGCTAAAATTAACTAACATAAAACTGAATAGATGGCTCCAAAACGATCTCCGTGTATGAGGTGGTGCCATCCATTCACCTTTCAGAAGCACAGAATGCTCTTCCTCAGTACAGGACTCCAGGATGATGAGTGTGGGGTGAAATAAAGCCTGCTGTCCTTTCCTTTCTAATACATCCTTAGGGCTTCAGTCCAAGTATCTAGCACTAAAAAGACTTCCTGAAACCTACAAAGCTGGGTAATAAAGATTTTCCAGAAGGGAGATATCCCCCCCACTCTCCCACACATTCACTACAGCTAGACAGCCCAGCTCTGTAACACCACCCTTCTCTCAGTACCAAGTAGTCTATTTTCACTGCAGGCATCCGTCTTCCTTACCTGGATCAACATCTTGCGCAGGAAAGGCATGACAAAAGCAGGGTTCATGCTGCTCAGGCGACCCACAGTACAGATGGCCAGCTCTCGGATTTCAAATACTTGATCATTCAGGGCCACAAAAAGAGCTTGCAAGTTTTCCGCCTGGGCAAGGTGAGCATCAAATCGCTCATCCAGGGAAGCCAACACACAGAAACGTATATCAGGGTCTGCAAGAACACATTTATTTCTCTTTAGATGCAGTCAACTCCTGCTCTTATTACTGCTCTTATTCACAAACTGGCCTTAAAAAACTCAAGTAGGAAGAAATCGACAGAAGGGACCAATTCCTTCCCAAATGACAAAGTTGGAGGCTGGAACACAGAACAACAGCAAAAGTCTCAGGGCTCCACTTAGTTCAAAGGATTACCAAGGGCAGTTTGAGCATTTTACACTAATGTTCAGTTAATACCTCAAAAATCAAGATGTGGGAAGAGAAATTAAAAGATCTTTTTAGACTTGTAAAGACTGACAGCTTAAGTTAGCAGCATGTGCCAATTCTACCACAACTTTAATATCATGACCTGCTCACATGCTACAATTAACACACGGCAGGAGAACCCTTTTCTCTGAACCCCACACTAACCTGGGTCGGTTATTCCAACCACGAGCAGTTTGCTGAGAACATCGGCCACAACCTGCACCGCTGTCTGACTGACCACGTGGGCATGGCCACTGATCAAGTGGATGGAAGGCGTGAGCAAGCGAGAGCAAGTGCGGGCCGCTTCCATCCGGATCTCCTTGTGCTCGCTGTTCAGAAAGTGGTCTGCACAGTGCCGAACAAACTGAGTCAGGGAGTGGCCTACAAAGAAGAAGGAGTTTCGCACAGGTTTACACCTCAATTACTCGTCTTATCATGAAAAAGGAGTTTAAAGAAAGCGCTTTCAGGAGTTTTCCTGCTACTTGCACTCTACTCCAATGCAGCAGTGTCCCTGGCCCTCTGCTTCCTTATTTCAGCTTACCTTCAAACTCGAAGCTCCCCAGTGTCCGAAGGGCCAGGGTGATGCTGCCCACATCACTGGCCTCGGGGATGTTGGTGAGGCTAGGGGAGGCGAGCTGGTGGGCCAGGCCCTTCGGCATGCCTGGATGTCGCAGAGGCTTGTGCATTAGAACAAGGGAAAGCATTTTCAGCAGCCCATCCTGGATATCCTTCTTCAGCTGGGGGATCTGACGACTCAAGTCGTACAGCACAGCCGTTAGAGCAGGACTGCGGGCAAGGAGCACACGGAGTCATTAGAACATGAACAACGGGAGCATATTCCACCCTTTGGTTTATGCTTTTGCCCATCAGAAGGTAATTGTGGGTAGTGACACATCACAGCAACACCTGCCAGCAGAGCACAGGGGTTCTTGTGTGAGTTCAGACACGAGGTGACCTTCTTGTATCGGCCTGGTGAGCAAAGTGCCAGGCCTGCAGCACACGTTGCTACATTAGGCAATATTGCTAGAACACTGTTACAAATCTAAACGATTCCCTATACTTGTGCTGTTTAGACAAAGGCAACTAAATTCACTTCCCGATGGATTTAATCTAAAGAGTTTTGTGCCACCTGGATACTTTCTCCCTACCCTCCCATCCTAACAGGGAGCTAGGAAATTTCCAGTAGAGACTATTGGCTCCAAAGGTGAAAGAAGCTAGGAGGAAATATTTAGTGCTTCAACTCTCCTTCCCTGCCAATTTGATACGGCAGAAATCTGCTGGCCTCCCGAGTCTGTCAGAATGTTTGCAGGCTGTTGTTAAGTGTGTTTGAATGATGGAAAGTAAAGGAGACTGCTTTTGAATTCACTAGTTATTCTACAAAAAGATTTCTTTACGCGGAGACCAACGCTTAAGTAACTCAACAGACACATTAACACTTAAAACATTATTCTTCCAAAAGAGCTATACTGATTTTCTGAAAGACCATTTAAAAGCAATTATCTTCCTTCTCAATCTGAAGCCCTTCAAGGCCTCATTCTGTGTGGTCAACAATGCCATCCGGTGGCTAACGGAAAAATACGCTCCTGTGCCTTGTGCTTACCTCAGGCCCACAGCCAGCATAGGTTCCAAAAGCTCTTTGATGTCCTGCTGGATACTGGGTCCCATGGCTCGTGCCAGCATACTAATGCAAGTGAAGACTGTTGCATCAACCTGCACAGACTTCTGCCTCCTGGAAAGGGACCACATACAAGTTCAATAAGAGAAGCTGCTATTTTTCAAACATCTTGCTTCATCCCAGTCGGGTTATCAGTCCTACAGAAATACCTCTGATTTCAATACAATAATTTGATCTCACGTCATCCAAAGAATATACGAAGAATGGGTGTTTCAGTTTCTTTCTCCAACCTTCACATACTTACTTGTGGGCAAAGTCCTTTGGCGGAAGGGCTGCTTTTATGATTTCAAGGACTTTTGGCAGGTAAGCTTGAAACTCAGACCTCACAGCCACAGAAAGCAAACCCAAGGCCTGGAAAGCTGCTGTTCGCTCCTTCTCCTTCTTCACACAGCTGAGAACATGATTCATGGTGTCTGGGAGATACTGATCAGCTGCCCAAAAGAGAGAACAACACAGATACTGGAACTCACTTAGGTTTACACAGTTGTATCACATTTGCAACTAAACCTTTACAAACACAAAACCAGGGCACAGATGTAGCCATATAAAATTTGCTGACACAAGCAGTGGCCAAGCCCAGGCTTTTTTTTTTTAATAATAATAATAAAAAAAATCACCAGAATAAGAGAGCTACAAGGGAAAAAAAAAAATGCAAAAACCACACCACATTGCAACAGGTTCTATACACAAATAAGATCCAAACACCTTGTTTTTATAGTGATTGATTGGAAATTTGGAATAGTAACACAAAGTTTGTTCCAACCCACTTAAAGCAGCTTGGTGACCTGCCTCCACCCCAATGGTCTCCTAAGCTCACTTGATAAATCAACCAAACTGCTTTAAAGTTGGCAGATATTTCACTATTTCCCATTTTTACTTGATATTTCCTGGCACAGGCAACAGAGAAAATGGAAGACAACTCTGCTGATAAGATTTGGGATACACTGAGTGGGAGCAAGAGAGCCGAGTTCAACCCTGAGCCTGACGTATGGAGACAAACAACAAGGAAGTTCTATTTCTTATGGTATTGATCACAGAATTCAGACAATAGTTTTCAATCCGTTTTCTTCATCAGAGCAACATTTTGGCATCAGATACCAAGTCCCACTTATGCAGGAAAAAAACAAAAAGCCTTTCCTCCCACAGAGGAACCTGCTCCTCATCCAAGCTCCTCATCCATTTGTCCTGCTGCATCGCCTGCACAAGCTCAGCTGGAGCACAGAGAGCTGGATAACTTCCAGCTCAATTTCAGCAACGCTTTTAACATCCAACCATCTGTCTTGTCACCTGTGAATGCTGAAGGACGGAAAGCCGCCAGCCGTGGTAGCAGATTGAGAACCGTCATCTGGATCAAAGAATTTTTGCTGGTTCTACACTTGAGAACCCACTGGCACACCTGAAAGGAGACAGATGGGACTCTGAAGGGTGGCCATCGGCAGTAATGCACAAATGTTTATTACCTGGGTGCTTTAAGGCATTCTACTGACATTTGGCTTCAGAGTCCGTCAAAAAGATGGATAATTAAGACTGCTTCCAAAGAAAGTAAATCACTTGCTCTACGAGGGACAAGGACAAAGCCAGGACACACACAATCGCCAAGTTTGGGCGCCTCAATGCAGCACTAGGCAGTACTGCCTGTTAAGTAAGGACACGGAGGACAACTGCTCTACAAGAACCAGTGCTGTGAATATTGGTTGACAAGTTGAAGACCAAACACTTACTTGATCAAACTTCTCTTCCATTAGATCCCTGCAGCATCGACTTTCTACCAACGTAGACTTTGCTGGGACAGGCGAGGTTGCAAAGCCCATGATTCCTTGGTGGGCACTGTACCCCAGAAGACCAGCCAAAGCGTTTGACTGAGAGGGCTGAAGAGACTGGAAGCTAGTGAAGGGAGTGATGTGGCGAGGTTTGGTACTGAAGCCCATCAGGTCTTTGCAGTACTTGTCATGCACAAGCTGCTGCTGGGTGATCTCTTCCATCTCCTCTCTAAGGCGCTGGAGAAAAGCATGTTTGATTGGTTTTTTTTCAAATGTAGCTGAATAAGATTCCCAGCAGAATGCTACCCAAACCTCCTGAGCAGCATCCTGTACAACTGATATCCAACGGCTGTATAAGCAAACTCCAGCAAAAATATTTGGTTATCTAACATACAACAGACTCCTCATTCTACATAAAGTTCTTCTTCACTGGAATTAATCCAGTTAATAGCACTTTCCATCAGAGCTTCATACCTACTCAGCCCAAACTTGTCACTGTTACTACTCCGACACATTCAATCTGTAACGATCAATGCTCTGACTCCACCTGCAGGTGACTTTTCAGCCCAACAACCCCATTTCACACACAATGAGCTATTTACACGGACTGCTGAGTTGCTGCACACTGTCAATCAATCCGGCAACCAAAAGCCCCAGGCCCCATCTGGTTCATCTGCTCACCTCTCCCTCCATACTGCTGATTCTCACTAGCTCATTGAGGATCAGTAAGGCACCATGGATTCGGTCATCACGGTTCATTCCTTTCTCTTTGGCCAAAGTCTCATCAAAACCTTTCTCAGCCTCTTCATATGTATGCTTGGGGGAAAAGAAAAAAAAATAATCTCAGTGATGATGCAGAAAAAAGCATGTGGAAATAAAGCAGTACTGTCAGTCAAGAGTTATGGATGTCCTGTAATTTTCCAAGACGAGCCACAAATCTCAAGTGAGTAGTAACAGAGAATAACGCTACAAAATCCAGATTCACCTCGAAGTTGGGGACTCTGCTGCAGAGCATTTTCAACAGCACTAACAGCCAGTCAATTGTGCCACAGTCTTCATCAATATCTGCAGCACACATTTGACTACGAGGAATCCAGGTTCACAACACTTGACCATACTTATCTGATATTTTATTTGATATTATGAAGCCTTATTTGATATTATGAAGCTTATTTGATATTATGAAGCTTGAATTCATGTGACAATGCCAGCAAAGCTGAGGTTTGGACACAAGAATCTTTACCTTTTCCCCTCATGTTTTAGCTATACTAACAAAACCATCTGCGAGTAAGAGATGACCATGGAGAGATGACTGCATGGCTGTAAAACTAGGTCAAGAGCTGAAACTGAGCTGCAGATAGAGCAATGGATTCTTGAGGGAGTCAAGTCTCTTCCTTACTTTTCCAGTGGGCTAAAGGAACTGCCCATTTTGTAAACTCTTGTGCTTCCCAGCCTTTCAAGGGGAGGCAGTTTTCTCCTGACAATCAGTCCTACTGACACGAGTGACACAGGTTCCGAGCTTAGACAGCTCTTCCAGCAACAGGCACTTGACCACTTCCTTTGCATTATGAGGAGCTGCTTCAAAACAAAGTTATTTTCTTACCCTGTACCACTGGGGCTTCTGCATCTCTTTTGGCTCCCGCTGAGTGGTGAGGATAAGGCAGGCTCTTAAGGCAGAAACAGCTCCCTCTCGGATGGCCTGTTTGGGATCCCACACAGCCACAAATATATTGTCAAAAAACGGCTGAACTTGTTGGAAGAAGAACGTAGGCACGCTGATTGCCAGCTCACGCAGGACAAGAACCTGGAGGTGGGGAGAGAAGAAGCAGCAATCTGGGAGGATGAGCACCAAGAGACAAACCTCATCATTTCTAGACCATAGTACCATTTATTTAGACTGCCAATGTCTGCGAGCCTGAGCTGCTCCCAGCTCCACACTTTCACAGTTCCTAGCACAATAGTGTCTCAATCTTCTTTAGTCACCGGCAGCCACTCTGGTCCTGTCCAGAGCTCTTCCACGGCTTTCTGTGTACATCTCCTACCACGGTTAACTAAGATAGTTGAAGACAAAAAAGGATCACTTACAGCTGCATGTCTTCGACCTTCATTCCTGTCAGCTCCCAGCCATTCCAGAGCTCGTTTCACCTCAAACTCCACATACTCAGCTGTGAAGGTGTCACCAGCCATCGCGAGCCGTCCAATAGCCTTGGAGGCCATCTCCATTACAACAGGGTCATTGGATGGCAAGAGGTTCCTCAGGTAGTTGGCAAACCTGCCGATACGGGTGGCATTACCTCCTTCAACACCGATAAGGCTTGCTGTAGAGAAAGGGAGCAACACTGTAGGTTCTCCCTAAGACTCAGTGAGCCAGACAGTAGGTAATCCTTGGATGTGAGTTAGTATTCCCTATCCATTCCTTAAAAGATTCCCACTAACTCCTCCTAAACTGCAAATCCACAGAAAACAAAAAACAAAAAAACCCCAAAACATCAAGCAATAGGAAAGGGCCACCATTCTTTTGAGCCTGAACTTGTTAAGTGAGCATGAAAATGCATCCAGTAGCTTCATAATTTTTTTTCTCTTTTAAGTGGGGAAAAATCAATCCACCCTGGGATCACAGACCCATTCCCAAGAGAAATGTATCCACATGCAACTACTACAGCTGGTCCACCTCAGTAGAGAAGCCAAAGAGTGAATGGACCAAAGACATTGCTCTAGAGATGGTCCCTCCTGGCCAGGGTGGAGGCACCTTGTCAGGCAGCGGTGTGGTGGAAGCTTCCGCTGCCAGAGCCTGGGTTGTACCTGCTCTGGAGATAAAGAGGCCATCAGTGTCCAGGGTTGTCAAGCCGGCACCTTTCAACAGCACTAAATTCACAGAAACAATTTTAAAGTTGATACTGTCAGCTTAAAATCAGATGTTGTCAACAAAGATTTCTCTAGCTAGGGGACTTCCACTGTCTTCAGCCACGTTGGGATTGGATGATTACGTCTGCGAGCCTAAACCATGAGCACCTCCTATCTGGTTATTAAAGAAGTGCTACAACAGAGGTTACTCGCTTGGAAGGCAAAGTATTTACGTGAGTGATTTCCTGAAAAGTCAAACTGGAGGCAGCTCTGCCACCTCACAGTGAAAGCACAACCAGAGCAACTGAGGAGGCCGCTGAGCAGAATCAAAGCAGAAGCGACGTGAGCCCCTGCCAGGGATGGGAGCTGCTGCTACCGAGCCAGGTAAACGTAAATAACAAGAATCGATCTCCTCAGACAGGGGGAAGCTGAGAAAGTCAGCCCACTCTGATACATCTAAATGGAGAGCACAAACTGTTCTCAGCTGAGCTCAGGAACCAAATTTTCATGTGCTCAGCACTCACATTTGATGCTCAGCTCTCGGGAGAGCTCAGGGCCCATTAAGCACCAGGTTTCCAGCCACTCTCAGCAGCTCTCATGCTGACACTTACAGGCAGATTCTCAGAGGCCAGCAACTAGCATGCACCCAGCGTACTGAGCAGCCAGACATAAGGCCCTGATGATAAAAGCTCAAGCTGTAGAAAATCTGTCCCTAAAGAGAGATATGTGAAGAGAAAGCTCACCAGAGGCATTAAGCACTTCCACTCACCTATAGCCAGAATGCCGCCCTTCCTTTCGTTTGCATCAGAGCTAGAGACCAGCTCGAATATGTGATGGTTCAGCTGATCATAAAACCTGGTAGATTCTTCCTGACTCATCTGTAAAAGCAAAAAGTTCAAATCAGCTTTCAGCATTCTTCCCCTCCTTCCTGTCTTCAAAACCTCCATAAAGACAATACTTCTTAGGTCACTTAGAAATAAATTAGATCAACCCTACATTACAAACACAAACTATTATCTCTTCCTTGTGCCCTTGATGTTTCAAGTTTATTTATTCTGGTGCTTGACCACCCATCTGCGTCACCAATGTTTTCACCTCTCCTACGTGCTGGAGCAAAGTTAAGCTCCCTGCTACACCCCACCTCCTCCATATCCCAAAAATCTCCATCCCCAAAGTACCCAGCCCGTACCCTACATCGTGCGATAAACAAGAATAAATCATCTCATCTGCAGCACTCACTTCGCGGAGCTCCATGGTGACATAATGCTGCAAGTCCTTGGCAGCTTTTGCCCTCGTCTCCTCGCTGCGACTCTTCAAGCCATTGGCAAATTGTTGGAGAATGGACACAGTGCCCGACATGATGGTGGTGTGTTGGGGCCCGGGGGCATCAAGTCCTGTAAGTTCTTCAGAGAGACACTTTTTTTTACTGCTTCCAGCTACTGAACTCTCTGAGCTTCTTTCTTAACGCTGCCCTCACTGCCTGCTTCCAAAACGCACATCCTATTGCATGTAAGGATGCTGGGCTGACAGAAGGTAAAATTACATGAGATGACGATATTCCTTAAGCTTTACAACGCTACGATATAACAGTATCGCCACAGAACCTCTTGACCCCCAGCCTATTTGCTCCCTAGATCCTCAGACACCAAAATGTGCTCCAGCAGGTCAGGTGCCCAAGCCCGTGGTGATCTCGTTCTAAATGCAGGGTCATGCAATAGCTGAAAAACAGCAGGGTCAGAGCAGGGTTTACAACTACCCTCTAACAAGTAGGCACCAGCATTCCCACGATTGTATCACTATCACATCTGACTCCTCCTTGAACATTTTCATCCAAGTTTCTCCACTGAAATTCTCGTGTTATGTCAACACCAGAAGACTCAGCGCTCGGGGCCTGGCAAGCGTTCTATCTCCAGCAGATATTTAGAGCTGGGAAGCCTACTTATAGCAACACCAATCATTGCAACAGGATGTTTACTATCACAACACGCAACCAAGCTTTCTCATAAACCTTTCTCTATGAGGAAGAGATTTTAGAGGTTCGAACCCCTCTATTTTCAGATTACACAAGCCTAAACCGAGCACTTGACAGAAGGGCCCACAGCGACACAAGGCATCAACACCTCAACTCCTTCTTCCCCAAATATCCCCCACGAGGTCAGAAAGATCCCCCGAGACGCCACGGGAGGTGGTTTCGGGGCTCCTGGGAGCCAGGAGCCGCTCTCCCCGAGGAAGAGAGCAGCCCGTGGCTGCGGCCCCAGCCCCGCCGGCCGGGCAGGAACCGGCAGGCCCGAGCCCGCGGGGGATCCCGCCGCCGTCGCTCCATAGGCCGGGAGTGAGGCAGG
>VZZY01002816.1:134649-188113 GCA_013400335.1 Eurystomus gularis
CACCCCCGCCCCTCCCGGCCGGAGAGCCGCTGCTGGCCAATAGCGCCCCAGAAGGGCTTTGATAGGCACCGCCCAGAACCAATAGAGAAAGAGTAAAAGGGAAGGAGCGCTCGCAGCTCCGCCCTGTCATCCAAGGAACCGCAAGGAGAGCTCGTCGTCTTCCAGCCAATCTTCAAGCGGGCTGGCAGCGAGTGGCAGTAGAGCTAGCCAATAGAAAGGCTGGGCGTGCTCGATTGGTGAAAATTCCGCACTAGGCCCGCCTTTCGGGCGCCGACCGGCTTCCGCCAAGGTTTCGCGCTTTGTGTGCATGCGCAACGGAAGTAGCGCCGTGCGGTGCCGCGCCCGCTGTGCGCCACTGAAATGTGTCCGGCTGCCCTCGACACGGCCAAGGGCAGGCCGGGCGGTGCCCGGCTGTAGGCGCTCGCTTGCGGTAATGCCGCCGGTAGCAGCGCTGGTATGTGCTTCAGCGTGACCCACCTCGCAGCCACGCGTGACGAGGTGGGGCGTTCAATGCTTACGGCGGGGGCCGGCAGGTGCTGCTGGCGGGTACGTGACCCTCCGCGGAACCTCCTGTGCAAGGCCGCGGGGGTGCGGGGGGGCGGTGAGGAGGGGCGGGAACGGCCGTTGGGCGCGGGTAAGGGCGGCTGGCGCGGCAATGGCGGCAGCGCCGCCTCGTCCTCCTCTCTCCGCCGGGCCCCGCGGCTGCGGCCGGGCTAATGCGCGGCCCTTCCCCTTCCAGGTGGTGCTGCTGCTGCTGTGAGACCGGGCGGCGCGGAGAGCATGGGGCCCGGAGAGCTGGTGCAGAAGATCAGCATTAGCGCCGAGAGCCCCCGGGGGAGCGAGAGGAACGGCTCCGGCGGCGCCGCGCCAGCGGGCCCGGAGAGGGTCCCCCCCAGCACTTGGAGGCAGAAGTGCGCGGCCTATGTGCTGGCGCTCAGGCCTTGGAGTTTCAGCGCCTCCCTCACCCCCGTGGCCCTCGGCAGCGCTCTGGCGTACCGGGCCGAGGGAGCGTTAGACCCGCGGCTGCTGGTGGGGAGCGCGGTCGCTGTCCTGGCTGTGCACGGGGCCGGCAACTTGGTGAACACCTACTACGACTTCTCCAAAGGCATCGATCACAAGAAAAGCGATGACAGGACTTTGGTGGACCAGATTTTGCAGCCTCAGGACGTAGTCCGGTTTGGAGTCTTCCTTTATACCGTGGGCTGCATCTGTGCTGCTGGGCTCTACGCTGTCTCGACGCTCAAGCTGGAGCACCTGGCCCTGATTTACTTTGGAGGACTTTCCAGTTCCTTCCTTTATACTGGAGGTAAGCGCTGGATCCCATTCGCTGTGAATCTGCATGTAAACGTGACAGAATTAACTGACTTGTTAAGGGTTTCTAGAATGCCTGAGAGATCTAACTAGTTAACCACCATTAAAATATTTGGTGGTATTTCCTGCAATAAACTTGTATTTTTTACTATTGATTGTGTGGGAAGATGCACACTAAGTTCTTCAGTTGGAAAGTGATGTTGAGGCATTGTTTACATACGTGGCTTTAGATGCTTGTCAGAACTATTGCCGAAACTTTTTGTCATGGGTATCTTGTCTCCTTTGGCAGTATAGCTCACTGCATACATTCTTCTCCATGGGTGGAATCTGTTATTTAGTTTTTCAATGTTTTGTTACTCTCTAGATGGAGTTTCATTGTGAATGTAGAACAGTTTGTGTTTGCTCTTAATAAGAAGATATTTTTATTGTCTTCCTCTGCTGTAGAGATACAAACATAATTGTTAAGAAATGAAAACCAAACTCAGTTTCAAACTTTCAGACGGTTGTGTTTGTTTTCTTGAAAGAATCTTGTCCATTTTGCATTTTGTTCTGAGCATTTTATGTTTTCTTTCAGGATCAGGTTCTAGTATGTATGATCACACTAAAGTGCACCTTATTTCTATGAATCCCTGCAGAAGCAGGTACTTCTAGATGTGATGATGGATATTAGAACCTGGCCCTTAGTTTTTGTTACATTGTTTGACTGGAGAAATTCATAAGCTGCATTCCTCTATTATCTTTGGTGAAAAGAGATAATAGAATATGCTTCTCGGCCATAGCTATGTGTGTGTTGATTGTTTCCCAATGTTTCTGTGGGAAAGGCTGACCTGTTTAAATGACAGAAGAGAATGGATAATATGAGTTGTTTGATGATGCTTCATTTTATTCTTGTGTCTTGCCACAGGAATTGGATTTAAATACGTTGCCCTTGGAGACGTGGTGATCCTGATCACCTTTGGGCCCCTGGCTGTCATGTTTGCCCATGCTGTGCAGGTTGGTTATCTGTCTGTCTCGCCACTGCTCTACGCTGTCCCACTAGCTCTCAGTACCGAGGCCATCCTGCACAGCAACAACACGCGAGACATGGAGTCTGACCGGCAGGCGGGTATTGTCACCTTGGCCATCCTCATCGGCCCTGCGTTCTCCTACGTTCTCTACACCGTGCTGCTCTTCCTGCCCTACCTGATTTTCTGTGTGCTGGCCACACGCTATACCATCAGCATGGCGTTGCCGCTACTCACCATCCCGATGGCGTTTTCACTCGAGAGGCAGTTTCGGAGTCAGAGCTTCAACAAAATTCCTCAGCGGACAGCCAAACTCAATCTTCTCTTGGGCCTTTTCTATGTTTTTGGCATTACACTGGCACCAGCCGGTGCTCTGCCCAAACTGTAACGGGAGCTCCAGAGTCAGGCCTCGCAATTCAGTATTAACGCTGCTTGACAGTGGATGATGGGGGTAGATGACCTGTTATGGCCAGTGGGAAGAATGGAGAGACTGTCTTGAGCTGTTGATTGTAAATGTTGTAATTTCTGGCCTTGGTTAGCTCGTACAACAGACTTCAAAAAAGCAATTTGTCGGTTTTTCAGAAGGGGTGAACTGTGTGTCTTTGCTTCTCGGGAGCAAGGCGACATGAGGCCAAGGAAGCGCTTGAAGAACCTCATCCTTTTGTCACTGAATTCTTTCACTGTCAACTCAGTGAAAGTAAGATTAAGCCTCAAATCCAAACTCTCTGTCCCCTCCACATGCACAGTGATGGCTTTTACGACACTGTTCCTTACAGTGGTCGAGGAGTCCTGTGGCTCCTTGGTGGTCAACAGAAAACACTGCCAAATATTTAGCATCACAACGATGTAGGTGCTATTACTTCACTCCCTTGTGAACATAGTTCATCTTCATTGTTGTATGTTTTCATTGTTGTTGGTTGTTTGGTTTTTTTCCCTAGTCAAATTTCAGCTTTTCTTTCCAAGCCCCCTGAAGTATGATAGATACTAATTCATTAACTGTTGCTTCTGCTTGGTCCTTATAGTCTAGAAATTTCAAAAGTTACGTATCTCTGTGGGATGTTGGTGCTAAAATGGAGCACGAACAGCCCACTGCACAAACTTCAAGCCAAAACCAGTAAATTTCTAGTCTGCTACAGAAGCTGAAGCTGTAAATGCAAATCATCCAACTGAAAAGCCTTCAATGCTTAGGAAATCAAATGGTTTCCATTTTTGCATTTGCTTAGAATTTACTCGCTGAAATGACAGCCTTGGAGTTAAGGGGGACCCAAGAGAGTGCCAGATTTCTCTTGCTGGATATGGATTAATGGATACATGAGTGGAAGAACAAATGCTTAGTTAAAAAAAAAAAATTACTGTTTTTTCAATTATTGTTCTATATTTATAGGTCTGAAGTATTATATTCAAATGTGTTATTATAAGAAGCCCAGTTGAGCAAAGGAGAAAGATACAGAGTTAGAAAAAATAAGTCAGGGTTACTGCATTGGCTCTGAGTAAAAATTAGGACTGGAAACGTGAAGAAACCATTTTTGTTAACAAGATTTTCTTCTGAACAGAGCCCAGAGTTTGTGTGACTGATAACATGTAAATGTCAAGTTAGCTCTGAAGTTCCCCACCTCTTTCCCCCCTGTCCCCTACACCTTATGGGTTTGTTCTGTTTTCTCCTGCAGATCCTGCCACTTGCTGTTCACGTGGCCTTTCTGATAACTGATTGTTTCAGCAGTTATGTAGCAGTGGGGAAAATCATACCAAACACAATGGGGAAAAAGTGTGAATTCTGGGGCAAAGCCGAATTTGATTCATACCACGTTGCTCAGTGGCAACTGGGTTGAAGAAAACCCTTTTGTTTCCTGTATGTGGGGTTTTGGTGAAAGCTTTGTTTACAAGAGTTATGGAAAGCTCCAGAGAAATGGATGCTGGCGTTGAACTAGAGCTGCTGGTGCCTGGAGCACAACCTTGCTTTTGAACCACGCAGGAGTGTGCTGACTACTCTGAAGGGCTTTAAACAGGAGCAATAAACTAGCAATAAACTAGCACGGTGTTAGCGTGCAGCTGTCCTAGGTAAGTTACACCCTTGTGGTGCTCATCTGAAAGCGCAGAGTGTTCTGTTAGTGGATTATACTGACAGTGGTAAAGCTGAAGTGGTACAGGATTGTGTGGTGTAGCTGTTTAAGTGACTGTTTTTCTGGCTTCATGTTATCCAGCTGTTGGTCTCCTGCTTTACAGCTGAGCTGTTGTCAACAGGAAGGATAATTTGTAGGTGTATTGGATGAGCTGCAGTTTCAACTTTGATTAAAATCAGGGAGATGATCTCTCTAATCTGACCAGGCACAAGACAAGAGATTGTGTGCCGCTTCAGTTGTGTGCAGCTTTCTGGAGCAAAATACTTGTTTAGATTAGAAAAAAGTTTGGCTCAGCTGGATGGAGGGAGATCTCCAGAAGGTTTTGGAAACTGTTTTCAGTCCGGATGTACACAACACAGTTACCTGCTGTTACTTCTTTGTGGACCTGGAGAATAAAGAAGAGCCTGGCTCCGAGACCCACTTCACTTCTCTGCAAAGCAAAAGCTTTTCTAGGGTTATCTAGGTGAATCTGTTAACCCTGCAACTGGGGATATGTGTGTTCCTTAGGTTAATCCCAGCATGGCTCTGTTGCTACCCTTTGTAGCAGCTGCGTGCTTTATGACAGCTTGGTTTTGTACAGCTATCAGTTTAAAAGAATGGATCGTTACCTTTTTTCTATGCCTTTCACATAACAACGGTACTCAAATACCTTAAAGTAACTGATACTTCACCTGTATCTTCAGTAAGTCTATCAGTGGAAAGATCGAGGCCGTGATCATGGGTGGAGCAGCGTGTGCAATTGGTTGTATCTAGGCTACCCTTTACTGGAAAGGACTGGCGTGTTTTGTGACACAGATGAAGGAAGAGCTCACTAGTACATGTGTGTGTTTGTGGAACACTTTTCAAGGTCTTTTGAAGTATTTTAGTAGTAAGAAAGAAATGAATATTCAGTAATTCCTTACTAGCAGATGCTGTTTGCCTCCAGTTCCCTGTCTGTGAAAAACAGTATCATTCCAGGATCATAAGGATGTTAATAATCAATAACACATTCTTCACCGGTTGTTTGAGGAAGTCATTTCACTTCTCTGTGTGTCAGAAAACAGCTAATTTTTGCCTACCTCACAGGGATGCTGAGCCGGCATTATTGTCGTAGTGAGCTTTGAAGGTAAAAAGTGCTTTATCTGTGTGCTTTGCAAAGAGCATGTTACTAGAAAACACTTTAGGAATGAACTAGCCAAACAGGTGACTTGACCAGTGTGAGTAGACCAAAATAATCTCCACACAGACATTGAGTGGTAAGAGAGGTTCCTGTTTGGTTTGGTTTGTGATGAGGATGCTGGGTCTCTTTCCCTACCCATCTCCTGCCTGTCTCATGCTACTTTCCCTGCTTATAAAACTTCTTCCAGGTCTCTCTTGATGAGCTGTGTTGCAGTGGCCGAGTGTGCACTGGTAGGTGAACAGATCTGAAGCCCATCTGTTAATGTGTCCTAAAGCACCTCCTGGCCTTTCTTCTTACCGAATAAAGTCTCCGAATGCTCTTCTGTTAGTTATGCTGTGTTTGATTATTTTATATCACTTCGATTGTATTTCAGCACGTGTATTAGAGCATCTTCCTGGAAGGAGGAGAGTCTTTGTCTGGTGAGTTTATAGTATAAGTGCGTGAAAGATCACACACTTATTTTAGAGTCCTTTCATGAATCACGTAGTCCTGTCCTTCCACATCACTGGGTAAAAAGTTCAGTAGCAGTGATCATCTCGTACTAATGGCAGGCTTCAGAGTAGTTTCGGTATTTTCATCAGCGAACAGTATGGTGGTTTGGTTTGGGTTGGTTTTTTTTGCAGTTTTGTGCCACGTACTGTTCAGCATTTGTAAGGAGGTTTCAGCTGACTTTTAATCTTTTTAATAAAGATGGACTTTGTTATCCTCACCTGTGTGGTCTGCCATTCTTCCAGTGCCATGGTCTCTGCTCCTGCCTTGTAGTGGGTTTCTTTGCTCATAGGACTGAGCGTAACACCTCCCCCAGGTGTGTTGTAAATAAGCCTGAAGCACGTTTTGAAATCTTCCTGTCTTGGCCACTGGTGCAGTCTTTTATGCAAACACATGTCCAACTGGCTTAATGAGACTAACAGCTTTCTGGCTGTCTTTTTTTTTTCCCGATGTGGTTAAAGTGGTTTGAACAGTCTAGAGAGACCCTTTGGTTGTGGCAACTGTCGTGTCCGTGATGCACATAGCTGGAAACAGACAAGAAGATGACACGCTGTCTGTGGTCCTGCTTGGCAGGGGGGTTGGACTCGATGATCTCCAGAGGTCCCTTCCAACCCCTCACATTCTATGATTGATGTTTGAGGGATTTGTGAAATGTGACGATTTCAGGTTTTGCCTCTAGTTTAAAATCCATCTGAGTAGGAGACAATGAAAGAACTTCCTGCAGTAAAGTTTAGTGACTATAAACCATTGTGGAGCTAAAGCTTTTACCCACAGCACTATCTTACTGTCACTCTTGACTCCAAAGTGTTTTTCTGTTTGGGTTTACAGGACATTCTGTGATCCTAAGACAGCTGGGCCTGTGCAATACTGGAGTGGGCCCCAGGGTCATTTGGAGATAATTTTAGAGGATGAAATGCATGACATGTAAACACACATGGGCTGTACTCAGGGATCCTCCTGAACAAATTTGATAAAGCTCTTTTGAATCTTGAGAAACCAGTCTACTGAGTATCTTTTAGCAAGACAGCATGTTGGGTGTTCCGGAACTTGTAATTGTTCTGCACTTGCTCTTAAAACACACCCTAGTGCTGTGTCCTCTTAGCAGACAGAGTCTATTAGTGGTCAGCTTAACCCATTTTAAAGAAACTGGACTGCTAGTAGGAAATGTTTAGAGACTGGAAATTCATACACCGTTGAACAGCTTTTTGTCCAGTGCCTGTCTGGGTGGTGGCTGTAATTCTGATGATCCGCAGATGGCAGCACTGCTCTTCCAGCACCCTGTGGTGCCTCTGTCTGGGGCTGAGAGATCTTCTGCCAGGCACTGCAGGGCGCTTGGACTGGCCTGGTTCCACAGTCTAAAAAAAAAAATTACTCCATGTGAGAGCAGCAGTGGAGCAGATTCAGGCCTTGCCGCTCCTCTGCTATTCAACGAGGTTGATCCAGAATCCTAGTTTCACTTTTTTATTGAGTGGCAAAACGTTTTCTGCCCGGACCGTATTGCTATTGGAGGAGGAAGAAGGGGTGTCCCTCCTCTGTTTATGGTTTTAGGGGTTGCTCAGGCTGAGGTCACTGCATTGGTCAGCACATCCTTGTTATTTGGGAGGATTTTTTTTTACAGCCAGCTAGGAGTTTTTTAGGGTGTTTTGCCCCTTTACAGCCAGTGGATCAAAAATCTTTAGTGCAATGGAGAGGCTTTCCAAATATATGCCTAAAATGACCTTATTTTTTGTCTCTGCAGGAATTTGTGTTAGCAAGATTTTTTAGTGTTTGTTTGGTTGTACCTCATTGGGTCTACTCTAGTGAAAGGAAACTTGGCAGGTAAACGGCTGCAGGTGACTTTCTAATGTGCAGATTATGACTGGGCAGATGCTTCTGGCCCAGGCAGGTAATGGCAGGAAGAGGCATCTGAAGAAAGCTGGTCTTACATTTTTAAAGCCTTTGCTGATGGCTTAATAAGCTTATTCTGGTCAGATGCTGAGAGCTGAGCTTTCAAAAGAGCGTGGGCAAGTTGTGCATCGTCGGTAGTACACCCACGTGGGGAAAAGTGCAGCATCTGCACAGTCTGAGATGAACTTCTGTCCAGTCCATTGCTTTTAACACACCTTGGATTGCTGTTGGAAAATCTTAATGCCTTTATAGTGGTTTTAGGAGCTTGGACTATGTTCTCCCCATTTCTGGGGTGAGTAGCCTGATTCACTGCCGCCTAATCATGGTCGTGCTCCTTGGAGGAGAGTACGTAAGAGTTCTTCTTTCCAGTCTGGTACCTTAATAACTAGGCCTTTCCCCTCACACATTGGTTTGTCTTTTAGGTCACTGGTGAATTATTTATATCACCTTTAGTTGCTTTATGCTTGGGCTTTTGTACCTGCTGAATTCCATATTTAAGGAATGAAATGCTGCTCTGGCTTTTTTTAAAGCTATTTTTCATTTTAAAGTGGAGATAAATGTCTAAGCAAGTTAAAATCTACAGCTCTGAGATCTGCAAATTTCATAAGTTTTAATAAAACAGCATGGCTGGCTTATTGCAGCTGTATGTCCAAAGGAAACAGGCCCAGGACTGGACAGAATAATGCCCATGCTTTCCTATCTCAAATAAGGTTTTTACTCTTCTGTGTAACTCGGAGTGAGTCCTAAAATGAACGCATGGAAAAGAAAACTTGACAAACCTTTTGCTGATGACGACTCTTATTACCGTCAGTGTTTATCCTTTCTGTGTAGTTAGATCATAGCAAAGCCCACGTTCTACTCCAGATGTTTCAGAGGCCACATGGATATGTCTGCGTGAGAAATACTTGAAGGATATAGTTCAACATTCCTTTGTGGTCAGCCAAGACGGTGCGACTTGCTTCAGTATTCAAGTCTCGCTGCTCTGCAGGCACAGGGGGTTACTGCCCAAGTGTATCTTCCCTTGGAAAGAAACCTGCTACGGGGTATCTGTCCCAGACTTCACGTGTGCAATGTCTTGAGAGAGAAGGTCACAACCTGTGCACACGTTTTTTTTTAAAAACAGAACAAACTTGAACAAAACTATAACCCCTGACTGTCCTCTGCTGACAGCCTCATCAGGCTGCTGAGGTTGGAAGAATTAAAAAATCTATGGCACTGTTGTGCTGCTTTCTCATGAGAACAACAAAGAGGAGAATCTGCTCATTAATCAGATGGCTCTGTCAATAATGACTCAAGATGAACGTGCTGGATGAGAGATGTGTCACCTAGGCGGTTTGTCAGGGAGTGAGGAAAGCAGTGAGCACCTCACTAAAACACGGGATCTGGCATGGTGCTGTAGAGCTTGAAAGTGAGGAGAGCCCAGCAACAGGAGAAGAAGTTAGGGTCTGACTCCCGCAGTCTAATGCTTGGCTGGCACATTTCAGCTGTCTTGTCCTAGGCTAGACTAGTACTGGGCAGCTCTGCTGTGATTTCAGGTGCTGAGGTGGATGGGAGTTCCTGGCATCTTTCTAGTGCTACATCAGTGGCCAGTTTGTTAACTGGGAAATGGTGAATAGCCCAACAGTTTTAATAAAGGCTAGAGACTTCTTTCGACCTTTTAGGGTAGAATGGAAAAGTTCTTCTAGGCAGTGGTTCGTTTTGTGTGGGAAACGGTGCCTTGTCACTGCTTTAGCACAAAGAATAAAAACGATGCGTATTTTTAGGTTAACTCATCTCCAGATGGTGAAGAAATGCATCTAAGTAATTTAGGGGCCTTGAATGTCTCCTGAGGATTGAGACATAAAAAGAAGAATATCAATCTCTCTAGCAAACTAACCCACAGGAAAAAAACCCCATTGTTTTCTAGAGATCTGTGTGCTTTTTTGTGTGTGGGAGACAATGTGTGTTGCATTGACTCGTGTAAAAGCATCTTAGAGAGGAAAAGTTAAAGGGAAGAAATGTTCTCAGCATTTACCTCAGCAAGACTTTGTACTTTCTAGGGAAAACTGAATTTGGTGTAGATTCTCTTATACTCAAAACCTGCCCTACTCATCACCACTCTCCTGCTAACAGTTTTGGGGGGAAAATTGAAATTGTGAGGTCTCATCAGTGTATGGGGAAGGAACAAGGATTAATTTTGAGTCCTGGGGTGTTAGTGCAGTAGAAATGTCAGCCCTGTAATGGGAATAATGGGAATAATGGGAATAGACTACTCGATTTTCATCTGCCAAACAAGAGCTTTAACAGTAAAATTGACCCAAATTGTCAGGCTATGGTGATGCATATAGAAATGTTGCATTTGTGTGGTTTTGAACAGTTTGGCTGAAAGAACAGCATGAAGCACCTTGGGGATGGGGCTGACCCTGATGGAAAGGGCCACCATCAAATGGTGCCAGTCCAGGTGTGAATGGCAGACGGTGGCTCCTGTGGTGGGAGGGCTGTTCACAGGACTAGCATGGGCATTTATGAAATGTCAGTGGCCAACACAGCCCGTGCCCTGTTTTTGTCTTTGCTGTGAACCAGCTGTCCAAAGAGACTGGGACACCAGTTTCAGCAGGCAGGGCTTCCACTTTACTGGGGTGACAGCCCACTTGGACAGGAAAGGACATTTGAGTGCTGGGAGCTTTGAACTCTGCACGCAATGCTTGTCTGTAAAAGATGCAGACAGATGCATTATTCTGTGTCCTTGTGGTAATAAATCAGTCTGGGGTCCTTGATCGGGTCAGGGACCAGCTCAAGGAGGAGTTGTTTGCAATAACAAAGCTGATGTGGGTGGGCACAGAAGTGAAATCATAAAGATGAAGGCAGTGTCTGGTGGAAGTCTAATGGTCTTATAATGCATTTCCAGAGCCCAATCCCGGCTGTGGTTTTACAGGTGGCAGCTGAATCGGAGATCGAAATGAAATAGTTTCATTATCAAGTCCTTACACTTCAATTTGCTATAAATTGTTCCAGTCACTGCCAAGTGAGTGACAGCAACGAGAGTCCCCTGGCTTGTTGCCTAACCCGTGAATGTAATTTCAATCAGTGCTCTCTGCTCATGTCCTGGACGGGCGTGTATTCATGGTTGCAAGGCAGGACTGAAGTGAGCTGGAAGAGCTGTGTATGGGGACCCAAGACTGGAAATAGAACAGGGCTGAGGAGATCTGGCAGAGCTTTGTAAAGTCCTGGACCTGGAGGAAGAGCTGTCTAGGACTTGCTGAGATTTGTCAGGAGTCCTTCTGATCATGGAGGAGCTGGCTCGCAGCAATCCACTCCGCTCAACCCGTCCCTGCTGCCCTGTTAGCTCCCTGCATCACCTAATGTTAGTCCCTGTGCTTTGTCCTGGAGCCGAGCTCTGCAGCTGATGCTGCAGCTGATCTTACTGCCTCACCAACTGGGATTCTCTGCTGGCTAGAGTTCAAGGCTGAGCTATAAAAATCTTTGCAGCCTGAAATCTGCCTTAAAACTAATTACACGCGAATGGATGTATTTACCGGGCTGCAGAGGAAAATGAACTCAGCCATTGAGAAAGGAGAAAGTCTTGGGTTCTGGCCGTTTTTTCTGTTTGCTTTGTTTTCAGGATAACCTTAAAAAGCCTCTGTGTTTTTCGCATGCAAGCTGTTAGAACACTTACTAGAAATTCTTTTTCCCTAATGTCTCGCACACCTTTGTGGTCTGCAGTGAATTGGAAAAAAAACAGCAAAATGTCATCCATGAGACAGCACTGGTGTGTGAGGGGATTCAGACAAAATCCTCGGCTGCTCAAAAGGTGTAGTTAACAACCTGCAAAATCATCTGTGTACAGTAAGCCATACCCAGATCAACAAACCAGTGAGTTCCATTTGTCTCCAGGAACCACAAGGGCTGTGTTTTCCTTTTGCAATGCTCCTTGTGCTGCCGCAACCACTTTAGGTACCTGGAAGGTGACATCATTTTGTCTGACTGTCCATGACCTTTATTCCTGTTTGACACCAGTCTTTGTCTAATATCTCGTTCAGAAATGAGCAGCTCCTTGAGGGTGCTCTCTCCTTGAGAGACACATTCCTTCTCCTTACTCACTGGTAGAGTCCTTGCACGAAATGTTCAGTGGTTGTTGAAATGTTCAGTGGTTGTTGAAAGCAGTAACACCACCAAGAAGAAACCAGATACAATCTGGACTATGAATTTTGTTACCTTCCATGAAGCAATTCTTACATGCCATTGCTGATTTCGGCTGCTAATTTTTTTTTACTCAGGACTAGGTTGAAGCCCGTTGATATTTTCTGTTTATTTCCTGCTCAGATGGGGATAGTGCGTTTGACTTGCGCTCTGTGTTTTGTTCTGCATTTGTGAAGATGTTTTACAAGAGCTTGCTGGGTTCCACTCTATTTACAAGCTCCTCTGTGCTGCAGCCAAACACTTCATGGTCCTTGAGAGATTATTTTGTGGTTTAATATGGGCAAAGAATAGAACACCTGCCCATCCCCCATGCTTTTCTCCTAAGGCTGTTGCCTTTCAGTGCCATAACCTTGAAAAAAGCTGACAACACAGCAGCAATACTACCTACACAACTTATGTTCTGAGCACTTCACGGTGGGCTGCCAGGTCTGGCTCTGATAGCATACAAGTGAGCCAGCCAGCACCCTGCAGAGAATGGACTTTATCATCCCTTGTGTTTGTGGGTGTTGTGAGCTGTCGTTTTGCAGCATCTGGCAGAAGGGCGAATCCCACGCTCTGTTCTGGTGAGAAACACAAGATAGAAGCTGATCTATCAGAACCTGACTTCCCTGGATCTGCAACATCTCTATTTTTCCCCTGCTGTGATGATTTGCAAATTGTTACCTTCTCTTGCAGGCCGTGCCAAAGCCTGCACTGGAGCAGGCGACGAAAGACTAATTGGGCACCTTCGGTCCCAGCAGAGTAAACTGAGATCATAACCTGTCAGGGATTAGGAATCCAATTATCCAGAGAAACAGCCACCAGATTGAAATATCCCTTCTAACCTCTTATCGCTTAGTATTCCAAACCCGTACCATCTCCCTGCACTGGAAGTTTCAAAAGTCACCTAATAAAAAAGATTAGAATTACCCTTAAATAGCTTCCATAAAGATGGTTATTATCAGGTGCTAATTCCATCTCTGAGCCTGTCCTGAATTGCCTCCTGACTGCATAATACCAGAAGAACAGATGCCCTCAGTAAGGGGGTTCAGAACTATTTCTGTCTACAGCAATCCCCCCAGTTCTGTTCACAATGTGTGTGGCTTTCTGGGTTTCCAGTTTCTTGGGCGGGCTCTAGGTAGATACATGGGTGGATTTACCCCATGTATAATCCAGCAGAGGGATGACACGGAACAAGCAAGAGAATACTTGAAATGCTGAGGATGCAGGGAAGGGAATGAGAGTGATCCAAGATGTGATCCAAGAGTCTCTGTTTCATACAGAGGTGCAGTGTGTGGACTGAAAGCACATCTGTTTCATACAGAGGGCTTGCGTGTGCCCGATTGCTCTTTCACTATCTACCTTACCTGTAGATTCTGCAGAAAATCTGGGCTGAGCCAGACTTCCATTCCTGGTCCAAGAGATGGTAATGTAGGAGATCAAGAAAGCTCAAGAGTGCAAAATTCCAGCATGCCATGGGTATGCTTCCTTCTACTTGCTTGGTCTGACAGTGAGACAGACACGGTGGGAACCACAGAAGAACTGTGAGACACTGAGATTATTCCCTTCAGCACCACTGCTTGTCATTGCTCTCCATCTGCAGCCTTGCAGAACCTGTTCTAGAGCTGAGAAGAGCTTTATGCTCTATGTATTGCTTTTTCATTTGGACCTTACGCGTTTTTTCCCAGGTTTTCACTTCTCTGAACCTGTTGAGTCAGACAATGCATGTCTTTCCCCTTGCTGAGGGACAGAAGAGCAGCGCTCCCACCACAGTCAGTGGAGACAGTGGCAAAGTCAGGAGCATTTCAGAGGGACTAAGGGAGAGAACTGGGGTTGAATTGTGGAGATCCCTTCCAAACACTGTACAGCTTCTATTAATTTCAAATGGAGCACCCAGGAAACAAACACCCTATGGATTGTTGGTTAAGTTTTTAGAGGACAACAGAGAAGCGTGCGTTTATTTTGTTTGATGGAAGATATTAGTGCAACAGGCAGCGTGCAACGGGCTGTTCCCTAATCTGCCCACTGCTTGTTCTCTGTGTGACAGTGGTACAAATTGGGAAGTTTTCCACCAAAGGACTTAGGAACACACATATTTTGTTCTTGTCTGGGTATGGAGCATGGAGGTCACTATGGACTTTTTTTTTTTTATTAATTTAAAATATATTGAAGTCTACAAATGAATGCTGGGACCCAGGTGGAACAGATGAGATGTGACGAAGTTCTTGGATGATTGATAATGAGCAGGGACTGGAAAATCAATTGTGTTAATTCCTGGCTTGTCACTGGGATGGAGAATTAATGAGAAAATCCGTCTAACTTAATGGTATTTACACATTATACAGACTGTGATAAAATTGTCTTCAGGCGCTGCTTGGCATCACAATTATGGGATTATTGTAGATCCGGAGGCAGAAACAGAAATCCACAAGCACAAAAACTCCCTTCACAAACAGCAAACAAGTGATGACACAGAGGAGCTACGAGGGCAGAAGAGAAAACAGACGTGCATCCTTTTTTGCTTCTGGTGTTGTACGCTTAGGAACCTATTGCAGGGGCTGTGACACCGGTGTGTGGTGATTCATTTTGTGTGCGGTGCTGTGCTTGTGCTGAACAGCGTGTCCCGTGGGAATCCTGCCCTCCAGGGCTCTTAAAGCACAGTGTGGACACGGGGGAGGCTGCTCATCTCCCAGTGCAGTGGGTTCTAGGTGGCTATTTGAAACACGTGAAAGGCTTGAGCTCCCATCTTCCTCTGAGTTGAGCGGTCTGCAGTTATGCTCACTGAGCAAGAGGAGTTCACGCCAGACCAGCAGTAGTGTTATGGCACTAAGGGTGAAGCAGTGGGGCTAGCTTCCCTCCACTGACCTGCCGAAAAAGTCAGGTAGGAAAGCAGCAGTTGGCCATCAGACTCCTGCAGACATTTGTGAAGCTGTCAGAAACTCCTCTGCAGAGCAGAGCGCACATGGACCTGCTCGAATGAGTGGGGACGCTGCTCTTGATCATGACTGACAGAAAAGCGAATCCATCTCCCCAGCTGCCTCCTGTTCACCAGGAGTTAATCCAGCTGAGACAGCATCGGTATAATTGATGGTGTATCACTGAATAAGTCATCCATAAACCTTGCGTACTCAGAACACCTGCATCCCTCTTGCTTCTCTTGTCAGCCTCCTTCTCCCTGCTGTTGGGCTTCATTTGCCTTCCCATCCTCCAGTCTATGTTTAAGTTCACGGAATGCTTGAAATCCCAGCAGCTCCCAGGACTGTTGAAAGAGAATAAGGGGAGATGCTATATAAAGAGTGACACTATATTTGTTTTGTGTTTTCTCTCTAAAGAGTTTATGCAGGTTCTTTTCTTTCCATCTCAATGTGTCAAGGTCTTAGTTGTATTGGAAAGTTTTGGGAGAGAATGATTAAAAGTTCCCTTTTCTGGCAGGCAGACAACTACAGGGGTGAGAGTCAGAGGAACAGGCCAGACCTCAAATGCCCCCAGAGCTGAACTTTGCTGGTTCTTGAGCTGCCTAGATAGCCTTTATAGAGCTGCCTGTATAGCCTACAGGTCCCAATTAGCAAATCTAAATCTTTTAAGGAGTATTCCTACAAAGCAAGTCCAAGTTACCTCCTGTAGGTTGTTATCCTCACGTTTTCTACAAGCATCCTTAAAGTTATGCCTTTCCTTGCGTTAGCCAGATCCTATTGCTTGCAAGAGATGTAAAGAGCATCTTTCTGCTTAGCAAGAAAGGGACACAGATTTTTCAAAGTTTCCAGACTGCTCTAGCAAAGATTCCCGGGTTGTCTTCTCTGTTTGCAGGCTTTGAAACCACAGCAGAGTTGGATGCACTATGCAGAGCAGAGTTGGATGCACTATGCGACTTGTTTCAGAGATCATATGCTAGAGGATCCGATATGCCGATGGGCAATGAGCAGAGACAGGCTTTCCAAAGCTTTGCTGTGCATCATCTGCTGTGAAAGAAGAGAAAAACATCCAGAATGAAACAACGTGGGACATACTGTTTTGAGATACAAAGGGATGCTCTTTGTCAAGATTCAGATTTAACTCAATTTTTTCGCAGGTACTCAGTAAAATCCTAGGCTAGGGCAGAGAGAGCTGATGCTACGACTGTGTTTAAATGCTGGAAAGGAAGAACCACGGTGCCACGAAGAGAAGCAAGTGCGAGCTCCCAAATTTGACCTCTGTCTCATGCATAGGTGTGTGGAACAGAGCGGTGGTGGAGTCTCCATCTCTGGAGACATTCAAAACCCACCTGGATGCCTTTCTGTGTAACCTGCTCTAGGTGGCCCTGCTCTGGCAGGGGCTTTGGACTCGATGATCTCCAGAGGTCCCTTCCAACCCTACCGTTCTGTGATTCTGTGTATTTCTCTCTGTATGTTGCCTAACTGAGAGGAATTGATAAAACTTTAAAACCAGTATTGCTAGGGTGTGACTGTGCTACGTCTGGCAAGAGATGTAAAATTCAGTTCTTCCAGCTCTTAAAACATCCAGGAGAATCTCCAGCAGGCCACACAGTGGAGTGGAGGTGTCAAAGAGGTAAGACCCACATAATAAGGCAGAAGTTCTTAATATGTGGGTCAGTTCACCACATTCAGGAAGTGAAACTATTTGCAAGTCTTTTACTTCTTTTAGTTTGTTGTTCATTTCATGGAGAAGGGAAGATGGGCTGAGAAGTAAAGAGAGTAATAAAGGATCATTCTCTGCCTAAATGGACTGAGAAATCTCTAAGCTCCCAAAGGAGTTTTTTACTACTCTGCTCCTATTCCCTGGAACTCCTCACAGAGGAAGCAGCAGTCCAGAGTTGCTTTGGACATGTGTCCAAGGTGATTTGGACTTCAGGAAGGCATATTGTTTCCCTTCTGAGCGTATTTTCATTCAACCCTGACAAAGCCAAATGAAGTGACCACTGTGGCTGCCAACTGTCATTAAGAACAGACTGCTCTCGGAGTCAAAATAAAGTGCAACCCCAAGCGTTCTTAATTCTCATGATTTCTGACAAGTTTGTGGAAAGCTGGCTTCTTAATCCCCAGGCTCTTTCTGCTTGGAGTCCCCCTGCTTTCATGAGCTCCTGCTCTGCCTGTGTCACACGACCCGATGAGCAGACTGTGCTGTGCCTGCATGCTCTGACATACAGATGTGCTGTCTCGCAGTGCGGAAGCACGTTTGGATGGCCCCAAACTGGATCGCTTGTGTGCCAGGAAGACAAGCAGTATGAGGCTGTGGGGTCAGTCCGTAATGATGCACGGTCTGCTTGGCTCGTGCTCTGAGTGTTGCTACCCCCAGTATAAACTATGCTGATATGTTGTGAGAGAGGATTCTCGGCACTGAGAGAGAGCCTCAAACAGTAAAACTCAGTGCAAGTCCCACTGCAGTGATCTGTCCTGGAAGAGGGACAAAGTGTTCCTGAGGGAGAAAAAGGCTTGCTTCATGCTGAGTTTTATGTTTAGGAGGTAAATTTTAGAAGCAACCAGTGGTTAAGGCTCACAGGCTCATGGTAAATTCTTTTTAACAGGTTGTGCGTCTGATAATGGATTAGATACTTCCCTTGGCTGGACTCAGCTCCTCATCTGTGAAATAGGGATAATCATTCTCATCTTGCCAGAGCATTGTCATGACACATCTGTTACGACTCTGGGGTCCATAGATACTGCTGTGATGAAAGCTTTGTCAGTAATTAAGATGGAAGTCTAGGTGTTTTTCTAGGTGATCATCTCCCCAGGCCTGGTTCTGGGGAAGGGCTTTCTGACAAGAGGCTGAATCAAGACTTCCTCTCTTTTATTCTGCTCTTGTCTACAGGGGAATTTTACCTCCTTCTGTTGTGTGCTTAATCACTGGAAACTCTGCAGTGCATGATAAGACTGTGAAGAAAAAAAGATTAAAAAGCAAAAGGATTAAAATCTAAAGAGCTCATTCACTGTGTGCTCTGGAGAACCTGCTCAAATGGAAGCCTCTTGGGGAAGCTGCATCTGTCTCTCTATTACTTCTGACAAGGCAGATGTCTCTATGTCTCTGTTACGAAGGCTGAGCGGTTGTGTTCTGGATTTTGGACAGTACTTGGGCATCAGCTTCTTCAGGCCATAGTCCAAAGGGGACCTTGAAGGTACGGCATGGAGAGCTGAAAGCTTAAACTGGAAAAAAATTAGGTCCTGAGTATTAGAGTTTATTTGTTGAGGTTAAATTTGTTTTCTTTCCTGGAGAAAGCATGACAAGAGTTTATCTAACATGTTGTTTGCTTTATTTTGAAAATATCTTGAACATTGTGGGTGGATCCCGAGCGTGTCTTGTGGCTGAACGCAGGCAGCTACATCCTTCTGATGTCAGTGCACCTTTGGGAACTGAGTAGGACTTAGAGGAAGTGCTACGTCTCAGCTCTGAGAGTCTGCAGAAAATGGGAACCTGTCATCTGCCAAGGATGGAGTTTGTGGCTTATCCACAGTCCTTGAGAGATTTGCTTGAAATGAATGGTGTCGTTTGCTTAGGAATTGAGTGAGTGCTGGCAGGGGGAAAGGAGGGTGTGGAAATAGATCTGGGAAGGGAACCATCTCTTGGAGAATTGTCAACAAAATAAAAATCTTTGCTGCAAAAGACTTATACTTGGATGGGGCCTCAAAGGACTTCTAAGTCTTTAATTTGGCAGGGTTGAATGCTGGCAGCGTATCAGTGTGTCCTTTGCAGCAATAATAGTCCTGAATTTCCTTTCAGGAAAAGCTACCATTGCTTAATTTTTTAAGGGCTGGAGCACTTGTAGAGATTCATTATCTGGTTTCAGGGGTTCCTCTCATCTAACTCCATTCCTGTCTTAACGAGGGATTAATGTGTCAACTGCCTGGCTTCTAAGTTATGATGGAAGAGGTGGAAAATGATGGATTTGATGGAGCAGCAAAACTTGGTGTTCGTCTCAGGGAAGCAGATATTAAATACTTCAACAAAAAAGAATCTCTGTATTCTTCAAAAGCCTGAAATGGCTGAGGGGTTGATGAGATTGAACAATAGGAATAAGGGGAAGGTTTATTAGCAATATCCCAGGAACTCAGACTAGCTGAATAACTCATAAATCTTTCATGAATTTTACAAAAATGCGGGATGAAATCCTAAACACTGTAGATAGATATATAGAGACGTATAGATACACTTTTTGCCTGTGAGTATCTTGGTAAAATATTATCTTTTGAAATTAAGGAACTATCTGGTTTGGGTTATATTATTCTTCTGCTGTCTGAGAATCTATTGAACACTTTGTCTCAGAATATTGTGATCTCCCTCAGCAGAGGGAATGCAGACAGAGCATTTTAAATATTAAACAACAAATTTGACTGTGAAATTGTTACTCCAAAGAAGGTAAACAAGATCACACTCCAATTTATTGTGGAACCTCTACAATTTCAGCTTGCAGTAAATAATCTGATTTTTGCCCTTTATTTCCTGCTGATGGCCTGGTAAAATGTCTCCAGGAAACCAAGTTTGCCAGCCTCCCAAAGAGGGAGAGACCTGGGGAGGGCAGCTGGAGGGTGTGTAACGTGCACGTCTCTTTGTATCTGCATTCTTACATGACAGTTGTCAGTGTAAAGGGGTCTGAGCCAGATCTCACTGCAGTCTCTGCTCAGAACTGAGTCCTCCTGATGGACTGGGACCTGGCCAACAGCCTTAGGCAGCCACACTGTGCCCAGGAACGCTGAGACATTGCGCAGCCCATTTTATGTTGCGTGACCTATACTCTGTGGTGCTTAAAGGGGACTATTAGACAGGAGGCAAAGCTCGCTCTTCCCGAAAAATCCACCCAGAAGGTTTAAAAAGAGGAGAAGCAGTACAAGATAACTCAATGGAAACTACCAGCTGAGGGTTTAGTGGAGAAGGGCCACTGAGGAAAGGAGACAATTTGGAGATTTGCAGGCTTACAAGAAAGTTCTGTCTTACTCCAAGTAGCTATATTTCAACCCCTGCTGGGAATATAATCCTCCTTGATCTTCTGAGCTTTGCCTGTGATTCCAAAAGTGTGTCAGTCTCCATGCTAGCTTGTTAGCAATGTGGGGGGGCAAGAGGTCAAAAATCAGAATGAGATTTGATACAGCAGGAGATGCTTTTGGAGCTGGCAATGAGAGAGAAATGTGCTGGGGACTTCCTTGGCCTTGTGTCCAGAGATGCTGTGCCTGAAACTGGAAAGATCTGAGGATCCATAAAATGATCCTCATTCCCTTCCTTAGCCTCCATACCATGTGCTTTGCATATCTGTGTTACATGCAGTTATGAAGGCAGGCAGTTATGCAGGGGATGAAACGACTTCATTCTTCTCTGACGTCCTTTTATTGGTCTCTGTTGCTCAGTTCTAACAAGTGCTGCTGCAAAGCTTTGTGCTGGCAGGATCGGAAGCCCAAGTGCTTGCTGCTGTGGGAGGTGGTTAGAAATAAGAGTTTCCCTCAGGCTGCACAGTCAGTGTGGTTCAGCCAGCACCAGTCCACAACACCCGGAGTCCAGCCCATTCACGGTGTGACAACTGAGAAGGCACTGCTCCAACAGGATTAGCTCCTGACAGTAGGAAACTGGCGTGGGCGATCTGTCTGATTGCAGAGAATTGCCAGGCTGCTGCAATTACTGATGTCTTCAGAGAAATTCCAATAGGCAAAGGCCTTTTTCTCCCAGTGCTGTTCAATCCCAGATCCCTTGTGTCCAGCACAAAATACCTTGCATGCAGTGTCAAGATTGGGTAGAGATAAGGCTTCGGTTCCATCACTAGATGGAGCTCACAACGTAAGAAATACTTGACTTAGGAGAGCCAAATGCTGTGTTATGAGGAAGCTGGCTGGTGTAGAAGAAGATGGTGTGGGAGGGATGGCAAACTAAGGTGGGGGAAAGATGTAACGTGAAGAACATGGAGTACAGCATGTGTTAAAGGAACGGGGGTACTAGAGAATGGGGGATGAGGAAGCACGAACTCGAGAGCTATTGCTTTGAGGTGAAGGTTTAAACTGCGGTTCAGTGAGACACATTGTTCTTTGAGGATATTCTGTATCCCACACGTGCAGATGGTTTGGGCACCTGTCCTAAGAGCGTGTTGTGGAAGTGTGACCGGTAAGGACAGTAACTCCAGGACGATGGCTTCTTCCCAAGCACAGGTGCATATGGGCACATTCTCTCCACAGGCACATGCACATGACAATAAAAAGACCAATAGTCATCTGTGTGCACCAGCTTGTTTCAGCCTTTCTCACACCCCAGGCAGGTTGTCTCACAGATGTCCCTGCGAGGAACATACTTTCCATACTAGGGAGGTCCGGACTGATTCCTTTGTGTTCACTTTCTAAACCATTCACACCACCCAGTCATACTAGGCAGGAGGGAAGGAAATGTTAAATTCAGTTTCTGTCAGCATCAACATCAGAATCAATCAAAGAACTCATCATTTGTCGAGTCATGGAGCAAAAATAATTCCAAATGACAATTGTAACTAAGCAACCTAGCCTGACTAGTGAGCGGGATCGAAAAGGAAATTAATGAAACATTTTGGTAATGGATTTCAAGTAACAAATCTGATAGGTAAAGAAAATCTCCCTCTCTCCAGAGACATTTTGCAAAAGAAGGAAGCAAAACTCATTTGCTTTTGATCCCCCCCTCTGGGGCAGGGATCATCAGGGATCTTTTTTTCTGTGGTTCCATTGCACCTTGCACAGGGGTTATCCTCTGCCACTTGTAGCCTGTGCATATAACTCAATTCAAACAAAAAGAAGTGGCTACAACCAGATTAAGGTACTTTGTAAATAAGTTGCAAAGGCTCAACACGTGTCTAGTGCCTGTGTATTACATGTTAGGGGTTGGTATGAGGTACTTGGATCATGCTAAATGTTTATAAAAATCTGCTGGTCATTTACTAATGGATAGATCTTTAGTGTTTGTTAACCACATTATTAGTGCAGTTCCAATATACATGGCGATGAAGTGGTGATGAGAGCAGCACCAGGGCAGTTGTGCCAAAGCTCAGCATCCTGATGGACTTTGCAGGCAACCCAGCCCATCCCTGGGGAGACGTGAGTGGAGTTGTCTTCACACTTAAATGATATTGGCTTTTCTAGGTATAAATCAAGAGGGAAACCTCGTGGGCCAAAATAATTTCTGCCGTGCTTGAACTGGCTCAAGCAGAATCATATTAAGGATGAATTTGTTCTCCTCTGCTCTCTCAGCATCCATAGGACTTTAAAGGCAGCATGGGAGAAACGGTATCTCTTGCTGCCCTCATATCTCTTTGAAGTTGGAGTCCTTCTTAAGCCTTGGGCATTAACATACTCCTCCACACCCAGGCAGTGACAACAGCAGCATGTAGTGGCTGTAGTATCATTCTTTAGTTTCTTAATAGCACAGTATAATGACTAGCTCTGTTACCGTATCACTGACACAGAGCATTACTAATTATGATGATTAATGGGTTTAATTTACTTAGAAAGAATAATGTGCAATAATTCCATTGTCAAAGCCAAAAATCTGGAGTTCCAGCTTCAGATCCTGTCAGTGCTGTTGTTACAGACCCTTTTGTGTTGGAGAAAAGTCATTGAGAGACGTTATTTCCCACATGTTTTAGAATAAAAGCTGCCTTGGGAATTTTCCTATCTGCTGCTAAGGCTACTTTGCCACCAAAAAGGAGAAATTTCGCCTTACTTTTTGTTTCCTGTGTGTAAAATTTTCTTTAATTATGCTTTTAGAAAGAATAAGAAATATTTATTACCTGTTGCATGAGGCAGAGGAGTCTGCTGGGTTTTTGTCGTGGTAGATGAGAGGTAGCTCTTGGTGACAGGGAGTCTGAGTGGGGTTATTTCAGTCGAAGCTGCTGGCTGGCCAAGCCCTGCAGTGCCGTGTTTTCCAGCTCCCAGGCTAACTGGTGCTGCCTGTTGTGGGTCTGCCTGTCTCCAAAGCTTGAAGGAGCAGTATTGGAAGGGGTTACTTTCATCAGAGTAGTTTCATGCTACTCCTGTCTCTGTGCAGTTTGAAAAAAATTACTGGTTTTTGTGGTGTCAAAGCCTCCAAAGATGATTGGGGCCCCAGCTGAGCCAATTCAAAGGTGGTGGAGTCCCTGCACACCTCATAGCTCTCCAGGACAGCCTGGCTGCTTTTCCAGTTTCTTCCCACTCCGCAGGTTTGTCTGTGACTTCCATGCAC
This sequence comes from Eurystomus gularis, assembly GCA_013400335.1. Taxonomy (NCBI): domain Eukaryota; kingdom Metazoa; phylum Chordata; class Aves; order Coraciiformes; family Coraciidae; genus Eurystomus; species Eurystomus gularis. Next base: position 157,929 of record VZZY01002816.1, read on the forward strand.
CAGACAGCTCAGTTTCTTAGATCAGCAAGATCACTTCTGCGCTTTGTAAGCAAGGCAGAAGAGGTCAGATACAATGCGCCATTGTCTGTGATTTAGGAATCTTTATGGCTTTAATTGTTGATTTAATTATCTCTTGCTGTAGGCAAGAAATATTCCCCAGAGGTAAAATAATAAGAAAAAATCCACATTTCCTCTCCCAGCTGTCATTCTGAGATCTAGTGACTCTGTGCTCACAGCAGCTATAAATAAACTGTGCTTAAGCCCTGGTGACTGTTATGATTCTAGTGAGTCACCCAGTTGACACAGCTTTAATCTGTGTATCTCTGCCTCTTCCCATTACTTACCCGGTATCATATTTTGTTGTGATCTACGCTCATGTCAGTAATTGCATCAGGGTCTGTATCTGGCAGTGAAATAGCTCATGTGCCCATAGCACTGACTGTCAAAATTAACAAATAAACTGCTCTGTGATTGAGGGGAAACTGAGGCAGGGAACGGTCACCCAAGGCCTCTCAGCTGGTTATTGAGAGAGAAATAGCAGGATGTAGCTGTGCCCCCTTAGCCACTGAATGCTGCTTTCTAACAAAAATCTCGTCTAATCTGTGCTGCACGTGGCGTAGATATTCGACCTTTCTTCCAAAATCTCCTCTTAAGCTGCTGGCCGGAGCACTTGCCCTTTAATATTGATGCACATGAAGGTCACAGTTGCTTGCTCATGATTCTTGATAGGAAGATGATATTTTTGAGGTATGCTAGAGGAAGGAAATCTGAGTTATTACTGGTATTTAGCCAAACCCAATTCTCATTGAAGCCTGTACTTAGATTTTTCTGGCTTCAACAAGAGCTGTATGAAGCCATTGCGCTGCCAGCGACTGACGTGGTGAGGTGGTTAATGCATTTAACTCGGATATGTTGCTCCCTCCTTCCTGCCCCGTCAAGAGCAGTGTCAGAGGTTTATCGAGGTGGAGGCTGCGTTATTAGTAATGAGCAAAAAGGTGTCTGATGTGCTCTGCAAGACACCAGGACAGTCAGTGCTTTTGGAGAAAAGCCCTTTAGAAAGAAAGGCTGTTGCTTCAGTTATGAATATCCTAAGAATCGTGACATGGGCAGCCCGTCTTGTCCTTGCTGAGCCATCCAGAGCCAGCATGCTCTGCTCTGTATTTTCTATCCTTGCTTTTGAGTGGGCTCTTTGCTATTAGTGTGTGTGGTAGATGAGACAGTGCAAGATCCTCACTGAACCTTGTGCTTAGCCCACAGTTTTAGACTGTTTGTTCCATCACTGCCCCTTCTCTCCCTCATACCTCCAAGTCAGGTAAATCTGAGATAGCCAGCAAAGCCCTGCCCCTCGCTGCTGTCTGCTTTCTCCCCAAGAGTTTATCTATCGCAGTGCTCAGATGTGGCCTCCACTCCACTCTTGAGCTGGCAGAGCACTGGATTAGATGTTAGGAGAGCAGGTTTTTGTGGACTTCAGGAAGTGACTGGTGAGACAGTGAAGTGCTGGGGCCTGAGCTGTGGGCCCTGAGTTGGAGCTGACCTGTGGATGAGTCACAACCTAGCAGAATGTTTTGTTTTCCCTACTGGCTTCATGTTCCAGAGGCAGAACCTAGCCCACCTGTGTCTCTGTGACTCTGCCCTCACTCAGGTGGTCATGGTTGGGGTGGTGGGAGAGGCCAGGGCTACTTAAGCCAGGAGCCAATCAGTTAGAGGAGCTTCCTGTTGGGTGTGTCTTCTGTTGGGGCTGGTTGCATCTTGCTGAGCTCTCTTCCATGTGAAGGGCTGCTGAGGGAGCCATCTCTCTCTGTTGTGTCCAGCGGGCGATGCTGGCACCACAGTGGGCAGCGGAGGAGCTGGGCCCACAGGAACCTCTGGCAGGACTGTCTGAAAGAAGACTTCTGAGGGCATGTTGCTGAGTTCAGCGTTGGCCTGTGTGATGGGCAACTGATGGCAGCGTAAAATGATGATGGCTGAAGTGGCACAACAGACTGAGGGCAACCCCTGCATCTCTGCTTCCTATTTGCAAAATAGGACAAGCCTTCTTTCCTTCTCATTTTTGCTCTGTTTTTATACAAGAAGAAGCACACGGAGCAGAGGGGCCCTAATTTCATTTGAGTTCTTTAAGAATGCTGTTACATCCAAGGGGATGTTTTGGGGCAGAAAAGAGGATGATATTCAACTGTTTGTGATTCCTTCCTGGCTCAGCTCTTATTCAAGTATCTGGTAAGTCTGTCTCCCCTCAAATGAAGCAGAATCTTCAGGATCCATTCCCTCTTGTTTCACTGAAACAGTTAATAGATAATGTTCTTGTTTGTAGTCCTGCCAGGAGCGTTTTATCACCTGTATGATTTTATTACATAATGGCAATGTTTGCTCCGTTAGGCTATTGGCATCTTTGCAGGAAGCAAACAAGCCTACCAGCATCCATCAGGTTGAGTAATTACAGGGAATTTGTTTACTTTTTTCAGTTTTCCTGATCAATACTGGCATGAGCTCGGCAGCCTGGGCTCCCAGCCTGGCTGCTCATGCAGCTGGTGCTTATCCTGCGCCTTAGCTCCCCAATAGTTGGGTGAAGGTGAGGGCTCAATACTCCAGAAGGAACAGGAAAGGGACAGACAAATGCTAGAGTATTGTCCCCAAGAGTCCAGGCACAGGCAATGCCCAGACTCTGCCCTGGTCTCTTCCTGTGGTATTTTACAGCTACTGGAATCTAGACTTTTGTACCATAGGTGTTTTTTAGAGGGCTTTGGGAAGTGTCTGGTTGTGTTTAGGCAGGCTGGGTATCTATTTTCTGGAGCCTTCAAGGTTAAACATCTGCTCGATGGGCATCCTCTGTTCTAGAGGCTGGGTCCGCTGGCCCAGCTCCTGCCCTTCAGGCCTAGGTTTTGAAGAAAAAACTAAAAAATCAGAGCCCAGATGTATTCCTTTTCATATACTCCCCCTTATATACTCAATTATTCTTGTCCAAATAAGAGCAAGAAAGTTCATATAAATGGCAGTGCTTTAACTCTCCTCTCCAAGGTGTGATGAGTCTGAATGCCCTGATACAGGGACATGTCTGTGGAGAAAACTAGGAATGGTGCAGGCATCGGGAAGTAAAGGAGAAGCCACATGTTGCCCCACTCAGTGCCTGTCACCTTTCTTCCCCGCAATGGGAGCCTATGGGAAGTGGGACAGGGCCTTATGTGCTGACATGCTGTTGGTCTGAAAACTGCTGGGTCTTGGAAAGTTGAAGCAAAGGTTCCTAATTGAATCCAGCAGGCTCAGGCACACAGCTTAGGGGCTGATTGGTATACAGCTCTGGTGCAAAGTGCTTAAGAAAAAACTTATTAATTTCCCCTTCCACAAAGAGCAGGAGTGCGACAGTAATCACAGTATCAAGTCATAATAATAAAAAAAAACTCCATTGAAAATACCTGTTAAGACTCTGGAGGGTTCAGCAGGGGAAGATTGTATTAAGATAAAGTAGATTATAACACTGGTGGACATTAAAGGGCTGTCATTGTGTGGTAAATCACATCAGGAAGTCACAAAAGCTGCTCTTTACACAGTCAGGGATAGAATACTCTGATATAGCACCTGATTTATTCTCTGCCCTCATTACACCATCCCTGGCAAACCTGTAGGTAGAAAGAGAAGAGGAGGAAGGGAGAGACTTGCCAGTGAGACTGGAGTTCTGAGCTGTGGTTTTGGGGAAGATGGGTGGGATCCCTTCCGCTTCTGCAGGGTGCTGGGGCTCCACATGCTTCCTGCAATGCAGAGGCATGGATTGAAGCTTTCCCCCAAACCCTTCTCTCCTGTGGAGTAGCAGCAGTGATCTGAGCAGGATACACACAGTTCTAGTGCTGTGGGTATTTAATTTTGTTTATATTTGTCAACCTGTGTATATTTATCCTTACACAACCCTGTGAAATGTGGCAGTGCCAAGAAGTTGCATCTGGTTTATACAAAGGAAGCTAAAGAGGTGATTTGATCACAGCCTTTAAGTACAAGAAAAAGATTTCTGATAATAGACGGCTCATTAATCTAGCGGACAGTGGCCTGGAAGCTGAATAGCTGGAAGTGTGTCTAGTCTGACTCACTTAGGCTGGAAGTGAAATTTAAACAATGCAATAATTAGGTGTTGGAACAGCTTGCCCGAGATTGTGGTGGATTGTCTGTTAGTAGAAGTCTTTGAATCGGGTTGGGTGTCATCCCAAAACATGTGTGATATCTTGGGTGGCTGGGCTTATTGCAGAAATGAGGTGGTCTGTTTTCTAGCTTGTGCTAGGTAGGAGATGGTGTTGTGGAGGCTGATGATCAAAACGTTTCCTTCTGGCTCAAGCAGCAAGCTGCTCTTGCTTCCACATTGCATCTGCCCTCTTCGAGCATTATAAAGGGTGTAGAGAGGCTGTGGATAAAGTCCCACAGCTCATTAGAATCAGGGCTGGGTTGGTCCAAATCCCAGCTTTGAAGGGATCACAATTTTCCTCCTTGTCCTTTTATTGGTGGCTTTGGCTCTTCCAGCCTTTGTCTTTGGTGTGACAGTCCCCCCAGGAGAGTTGTGCCCTGTAGGTACTGATACCTGTTGTTGTCTTCTGCTGGCTGGCAGGGACTGGTCTTTCCCCATGTGAAAACCATTTCTAAGCTTGCAGCTAGTGTGATCCTTTCAGTACAACTGCAGAGCATGCCTAACTGGACTCTGGCTGTCCATTATGGCTCTTTTTCTCACTGAGTGTTAGTATGTGAAGCAACAAAGCCTAGGGTCAAGATTCTGGGGCAAGGAGAGAGAAGTTGTCATCTGGAACAGACCATCCAGCAGTGCTTGTACTGGAGTTTCCCAGACAAAACTGAGCTCTGTCTGCTGGCTTGGCATTGGGAAGCTGAAGCAACTGTCTCCTCTTGGTCATCTCTACCTGCTTCATGTAAACTATTTCTGAGCACTTTTCTGAGCATTTTGTCTTGCTCTCTCAGGGCGATTCCAACATGATTTTCCCAGGGAATTTCCCTCTGGATCTGGGGCCAGACATGCATTCCTTATGTGCTGGGAAGTATAACATACTGAGCCTGAAACTACACATACAAACAGACTCACGAGGCTGTATGTTTTAGGCCTTAGTTCCATCATCTCCTGTTGTCAGAAGCCTAATGAGCTGTGTTATTAAATGGCTCTACATTGTTACCTTGTGCTGATGACGAGCTTGGCCAGCGGGCAAAGAGGAGCTAAGCTTCCCAGTTGTATTGGTTTCTCCGGTGCTCACAAATTCTGGATTGCATTGCTGACACGGAGCTGGTTTAGCACTTCAGTGACTGCCCAGAGCCTCAGCCCACCCACAGAAGTTGCTACAAATTGGGGGGAGGAGGGAGTTCAGCCCAACATTTGTCTCAGGAGAGAATGTACCTTGTACATTTTGAATCCAGCCTAAGGTGGGGAGTTTCTCTGAAGATGCTTCCCTTGCTCTTGTTTTGCCAGGGTTTGAGGCTAGGCCATCACTGTGGAATCCCAAAGGACAGGTTCTTCCTCTGTTAGATACTGAGAGATGTTGTCACTTCCCCAGAGAGCCTGTGGTTGAGGTAGGTAAGATAAACAGTGGACAAGTGGAGAAACAGAAGCATGCACTGACTTACTTGCCCATTTTATCTCACCTTGGTTGGCGAGGTTGGGGGGGTTATTCCAGCTCAGTTGTTGCATGTTCTATTGCCAAGCTCCAGCCCACCACTTGCTCATGTGTCTGAGTGCCAGGGCTTGCTGTGAGGGAGGGACTGGGAACCTGAGACTGGAGATGTGGTTGGCGTAACACTCGAACACGTACCTGTTTATTGCAGCCCTCCTAAGAAATAGCCATTGTCTCATGAAAGGGTCGTGTCAAATCCTGTTCAGAGGGCAGAAGGTATGAATCAGCTTTTGGAAACAAAAACTAGGAGAAAGTTTGCCTCATTATTGAGTAACAAGTTGTTGGTAACTCCCTCATGACCCAGAGGGAAGAAGACAGCGTCCAAGTATTTCTCTTTCCTAAGGGCAGTTTTGATTTAGGAGAAAGGAACAGGAAATACCTGTGGTATAAGACACAGGTAATGCGATTATGATGATATAAAACTAACAACAGGCATGTTGTGAGTGACAGAATGAGGCTGGGCTGTGTCGGGAGCGTGGCAGAGCAGTGCCCAACTTCCCAGCTGCCTCCCTTGCCTCATGGTGGGGTGTGCTGGAGGGAGCTGGAGCACCAGCAAGGGGGTGACAGGCCTGTGAGGAAAATAAATGTACCTGTACAGAGTGCTGCCCCCGGGGCCGGCTTGCTATTAATAATGGTAATAACATATGCCAGGATGTGGAAGGAGCATCTTTTGTAAAGTGCTGATCACTGCCACTATCTGGGGTAGAAACAAATTGGAAAAAAAAAATAGTTTCATTATTTTATAATGCACAGTAATGCATTTTGGTAGATTTTATTATTTCCTTGTGTTTAAACTTTGTCTGTAGGGGAGCTATTTGTTTTTAGCTGGCCACACTGCGGATTGGCAGGTAAATCAGGGTGCTGTGTGAGGGAGGGTGCTCAGCAGCCCTAGACAGCCGTAACTAGCCAGAACAGAAAGGTCCCAGAAGCTAGCTGGTCCAGAGTCTTATCCACTGAGACATGTCACGGTCAGCTTGTCCTCCCTCTGCCCCAGATCTGCTGCAAATGGAACAATTTGGAATGCAGCCCAAATCCCACTGGAGCAATTGGGATGCAGATGGTGAGGAAAGCTGAAGGTGATTCCTCCTCCCTTTCTGCCATACGAAATAGTGAAGGTATGAAGAGAAAAACCTTCCCTAGACAAAGGGAGAAGGGGCAGGGGAAGAGAGACTCACAGAATTAAGACAGTTCTTGGAAGTCCATGCTGAAAGTGAGCTGCCTGCAAGATGAAGGGGTGTCCTTTCATGGGATTGAAGCACACTTGGACACAGTGCAGAGACCATAAGCTTGTGCAGCACTTAGGCGATGAGAAAGGTCACTCTGAGCAGAGATCAAAGTTTGTTCTAGATGAGTCAGCCTGGGTGGGCAATATCTAAGTGCTATAGCTTAGAATCATAGAATCATTATGGTTGGAAAGGACCTCTAGGATCATCAAGTCCAACCTTCATCCTAGTATCTCTCTAACCACTAGACCATAGCCTCAAGTGCTACATCTACTTGTTTTTTAAACACCTAACCTTCAACAGCCTTTCTTTTATTCAGGAAAACATTTTCGTTTTTCTCATAAACGGTACTCGACAAAGCCTCCTCATACTGAATCATTTCTTTTCCACAGGGAAAGATGGCTGTGAGTGTAGGCTCATTATGGAGAGAGTTGCAGTGTGCTTGTTTGCATTGATTGAACGAGAGCATTTCCTGCTGTTCCCTGGTGCAGTGAGTGTCTCTAAAGGTGAATAATCCCCAGTCCCTGCGGATGTTCCCTTTGGGCAGACAGTGCAGGGTTCAGGCTGGCTTCCAAGGCCACAGTGCACACTGGGCCAGAACCTGGGGAGGCTGGTCAGAGCTGCAGGGATGCTCGTACCACTCTGTAGTGCCATAGCTTACAAGAAATGGCAGTGCTTGGGTTTAGAGAGGTCACAGTACGAAGGGGGTTGATGCCAAAGTCATTTCTACTTGAACTTCTGTGAGTGGGGGGCTTCTGATCGGCATGGGTACATGACACAGCCCCCAGACTGAGAGCAGGCGGGGAGAGCCGCTGCCGTGTCGGCACAACTAGCTGGGGAATTCCCTGGTGATCCTAAGCATGCCGCAGTGCCCTTTGCGTGGCACTTTGGCCCTACCACATGTGAACAGCGCTGCTAATAGCGTATCACCTGTATGAGGTGTCAGCTCTCTGCTCTTTTCCCAGGCAGCAGCTGAAATGGCTCTGAAAGGGCCCCCTTACCTGTGTTATCCATGTGGCTGTGTGGAAGTAGCAGCTAGAGACAAAAGAGGAAGCTTTTCCTTTTTGCTGGGGCTCTGTGTGTCCTTTTTTCTTTTCTCTTTTTTTTACTACTTTTTTTTTTAATGAGATGGACAATGAAAGGAGGAAAAGCAAATTTAATTATAAAGCCGTGTATTCCTTATTCCTCCCCTCTCTGTCCTTCCGGACTGGGAAGTGCAATCATCTCCCCTTCAATGCAAGAATGAATTCAGCAGCATACATTGTTAAATTATTATTTATTTAAAATGAAAGGAAATTACTTTCAGTTCAGTGCCAGTTTCTAGCTCACTGAGAATAGCAAGGGTAGAAAATCGAACAGCAGCACTTTAGGCGGCAGCACCACATACAGGTATATGTGTCTATGCAGAGCTGGGGCAATGGCACTGAAGGAACAGAATTCAGTAGCCACAGCCACCACCGTAAGAGACTGCCCGTGCCTCACATCTTTAATGCAAGCTCACAACATTGCGTTTGTTCTCTGGGACAGGGGAAATCTTGGTCTAACTTTGCACCTTGTGTAGCACAGAGGAGTCCTGGCCAATGCTCCTGCTGCTACCGCAGTGTGAAAACAGTGTTTCACCAAGCCAGAACCCTCCTTGTTTGGCAGAACATCATATTTCAGAGCAAGCATGGGGCTGAGGGAAGGGTAAGTGTCAGTGCTGCATTTCTCTTGACCTATCATTTAATTTTTCTGGCTAGGAGCCAGACATCCCCTTGTCCTTGCAGTGCACTGTTAAAAGGGAGGAAAAGGCCATCCAGCCTTCAGTGCCTCGGTCTCATTCTCGTTCTCTGAGCTGTGAGCAGCCTGGGACTTTGTGTAAGGCCTTAATGAGGCCCAAGCAAAGGTTGACTTTAAAAATAAAAAATTCCTTTATGATCTGTGCTGCAGATGGAGCAACAAATGGATAATAAAAGGACTGGAGACTAGAGGCAAATCCTCCCCTTAGATTAAGAGAAATTAAGTCCTTTGGGGGATGTGTAATGTATGAGGCTTCATTATTCTTCTTGGGAGAAGCAGCGTCTGATCGCTTGGTCAGAGAGATAAAAGGATCATAAACTCAGACGGCTCCGCATAGTCCGTGTGACTCAGACAGCAGCAGAGAATCTGCTGGAGGTAAGCTAGGTACAGCTCAGCCTGCCTTGCGCTGCAAAAGCAGTTCCCGTGACAGTGGAAATCACATTGTCCCCATAATTTCTGGTCTTCTCAGGGCAGGTGGATACATACTGCCTGCGTGGGTATCGTAGCTGAGGAGAGTGTCTTCTGGAGGCAAGTAAAGGACCCCAGAAGAGACCAGTATCAAAAATAAGCCCGGGTCAGGAGGTCTCCAACCCCTCTTTCACAGTGCCAGGTACTCGCTCTTCTCCAGTGCCATCCTTCTGGTGGCTCCAGCTCATGCCCACCTCTCCTTTCTCACCCCAGAGGCTCTCCCTGACCCTCACCTCCATCTCTCTTGCACCTACTGAGTCTTACCCACCTTGTGATGTCCAAATACATTCGTTACTCCTACTCTCGGCTTCTGAATCCTTTTGCTTATTTTTTTTTCCAAATTTTCAGCAGATTTATACTGTTCTGAGAGGTCCCAACACATCCTCCCCCTTTCCCGAGCTTTGGGAGCACATGCTTAACCTGTACTCCGCACAACCCAAAACAACATGGGTGTCTGTCCATGGGGCAAAAAATAAATACACTTTGTTCTGCTGCTCCCATTTCTTTCCTCCAAAAGCAGATGCTCACTTCTTTTCTTCATCTCTCTCCCTTGTGTCTTAACACATTTCATGTTCTCTTTTTTGTTGGTTTGTTTGTTTTTTTAATGGAGTTTGGGGATGGGGAGAAGTTGTGTTACTGGAGAACTTGACGTATCTCTTATTATTAAGTTGGAGATCAAAGACAAGCAGCATGTGCTCTTGTACTCATCGTGGCACTGCACAGGGGAGTGTGTCTCTGTGCATCTTCTATATCTATATAAAAGATAACCTCCGCAGAGTTTCCCTTCGCTATTCCTGCCATTCTTCTAGATTCCAGACACACTTGTATCTGTTTGTGCCCCTTTGTGTAGGCTAAACTGTCATGTTTTGTTTTTTTTTTCTGGACTTGGGTGTATATATGGGCCTTGTGCAAGTATCCAAACCATCCAGTCATCATACCTGGAAGCAATTAATACCTAAAAGCTCTGCAGCTAGCAAATGGGACAGAATTTCTGATTGCTGCTGGTATGGCTGACACCAGAAAGCCCTGCTCAGCTGTGTGAGGGATTGTAATTTCTGGCTTTGAAGAGGACCACCTGAATCACTACAAACACACAAAATATCTTTCATGTCTGTCATCTTGTTTTTCTTCTGTGACTGAAGTTCTGAGAAATCCTGGGTGGATTTCCCACTCTTGGCTCACTCTCTCTGTCTCCACCTTTTTCCTTTGTTTCTGTTTCTGCCTCTGCAAAGATGTCACAATGATGAAGCTCTTGATGGATTCCGGGATGACTCCCACTCGGTGGTGATGGATTGCTGCTCTCTTTGCTGCACGCTCCAGCTGTCTCTGCAGTTCAGTCTGCTGGATTGACAGGGCCCATAAATCACTCTTGGAAGGCGAGGTGCTCTGAGAGCTCTGGCCCTGTTTGTGGTGTGCTGATATGACACGGCCTCACGTAGACCACTTGCACACGGACAGTAGCAGGTTGGGGAGGATGCGGATCTCAGATCTGACAGCCAGGCTCTCGTGTGCACCCCTTTGGGTTTGAGGAGTCTGGGTTAGAATGGCTGGGAATGTGCTGTTTGTCCTACTGCTGTTTCCTTTCTGTGCATAGAGTGCTTCACAGAACTGAGAAAGGAAGGAGCTGTGATCTGAAGATGTTGTGGAGGAGAACTGGGACAGTGGATGATAAGGAGGCCAGGGTGATTCACTATGCAGGCAGCTGCAGAGCCTTCTCACAGAAGATGTGAAGAGAAAATAGAGGAAGGGAAGAGTTTGGATAGAGCTGCTGTGTTTGGGTTTGTCCTCCCTTGTCTTTATTTTTTGTGGAATAGAAGGAGCTGAAGAGCACAGTGAAGAAAGAGCCTGAGAAGAAAAAAAGGGGAATCTCAGTAAGATGAGCAGGTGAAGCTGCACATTCAACTATCCCAGGATGCAAGAGATGCTTGATCATTGCACACATCCAGGAATTTGCCAAAGTTGTCTAGAGCGGTCCCCAACAATGAGGGGCCACCATTTTCCACAGGGTGGCAGCAACATGCTTCCATTTTCCATGTGGACTGATCCCACTTGGGTGCTTCTCTGTCAGGGTTCTGGCTCGGATTAAATCTGAGAAGAGAAATGTTTCTAGGAAGGAGAGAGGGAATTTGCATGTACTCCATGCAGACAGCATATATCCCCAGATGAAGCAGCCTGGCGGTGTTATGAGACAGCAGGCAGAGCTATATGCAGGATGTTCCTGCTTCTTTCCAGTGCAGCCTGAACCTGCCTTCCAGATCAACCCTACTGTTTTGTTCCCCCACACACAGAAAGCCCCGTGGGTAGGAGAGAGAGCGAGATTTTGTTTCTCAGAGGTTGGAACTGTGAAATGACAGATGTAATTTTTATTATGATGATTTTTATTTTTGTGTCTGGGTTTGAAACGATGGTGAAAATTCTCAACAAGAATACCTCATGAATATTCAATCGCAGTGCCAGCAACACTTTGCAGTCATGGATTATTTATATACGAAATAACCAAAGCTTCATAAATAATAAAATAGCAGCAATCTCCGCTGTGTTTTATGTTCCCCATAGCCAGCACGGAGGCGGGGAGGATGTGTCTTTGTAGCACATTTACATGCTGTATCAGCCCCTTGCAGGCTGGGAGCGGTGGGGAGGACAGAGGTAGCAGAACAAAGTGTGCAGGTGAAGGCACGGGAGGTGTGGATGTGCACAGCACGATATGTGCACAAGGAAATCATGGAATGATTTGGGTTGGAAGGGACCTTAAAGATCATCTCGTTCCACCCTTCCTGCCATGGGCAGGGACACCTCCCACGAGACCAGGTTGCTCAATCTTTCATTTGCTCCGGTGCTTGTGGGTGTATCTGGCTGCGGAGGACGTCTGGTGTAGCATGAGGCATATGTGTTTTTAAGGGCAGAGGTGGGAGTGCATGCAGAGGGACTGCAGCAAGGGGAGAAAAATGTCAGCCAGGACATGTTGCTTGTGGGCAAGAAGATCAAACTCTCGGCTGCCTTTGGCTTGGTGTAGCTTGACAGCAACTGTCTACGTGGCCATGAACATATGGGGTATCTCCATAAAGGACTGCGGTAATAGCAAGGCATTGAGTTAAGGAAAGGAAGACCTCACTTCTCAAACTTGTCTCTAATTGATCCATGCTTGATGATTTCAGATCATCCCAAAAGCCCCATACTGGCAGAGCTAGTGATGCCCTCTTGGGAAAGGCTCAGGTTTGCCCGAGGGGGCATAGGTAAAGGGCAGGGCAGTGGGCTTTCTCTCTGGCCGGGGCAGCACCCAGGTGCAGTCCCCTCGCCCTTCAAGAGACACATCCTTTAATTCCCAGGACAAATCTTTCTCACTTCCCTTGCCCAGCTGAACAACTGGCATGTGCTATGCAGCTTCTCATACAAAAAAGAAGCTTGGTTCTGGGGAACATCTAACGGAGTTCCTCTCTCCAGCCTAACCCTACTGTTCAGTCAATAGTGAAGCAGAGTAAGACTTAACAGCTGCTTTCCTTATCACCAGACAGCGGTGTGAGCCCCTGACCTTTGCAGACTCCGAGCCCCTGACCTTTGCAGACTCTACTGCTCTTAGGAGAAAGGCTCTTCTGCCCAGATGCCTTTGCTGGGTACTCAGCAATGAATAATCCTACAGGGATGAGGAGAGAGAACTCAGCTCTCCACTGCCCATGGTCTTCTCTCCTCTCCTGAAGGCTTATGGTGATGTCCTTCTCCCTGCTGCTCCCACTGGGAAGCCCTAAATGCCCAATCAGTAAAAGTGTCGTTGGTTGCTCTGAGGGATGATTCATCACTCCGGTTTGGTGGCAGCGTATTTATTCCGCCACCAGCCCACCCGGCAAGAGAAAAGAGATAAATTGCTGTCATCTCTTTTTATGGAACATATAATCAGGTGGTAACATGGAGAGTTGCCTCGGTTCAAAGTCATTCAAGATGAATTATTCATTTGCTTAAAACATCTTAAAGAGAAAGGGAAATTGTCTCCCTGATAGAGTATCTCTTCCTGGCATTGCTGCAGTTGGGCATTGCTTGAAGAGTCCATGGCCAACGAGGCCATGGTTCTCAGAGAAAAAAAACTGAGGTGGCCTCTTCTGAAAGAGCTTCAGGAGCAATCATCTAACCACGGCTGTACCCCTGTCCTGCAGGAGCAGGGAACCCGGCTTTTTAGAGATTGCCTCCTTGCTGCTTCCTAGTCTGTATGTGAGGACAAGTCATAGTTTCAGATACTTTACATTCTAATGTTCTTTTTTTGAATTCCACAGTTGGAACTGACTGAAGCTCGGACTATATTTTTTTTCCTAAAAAATCTTATATTGTAAAAGAATGCTTGAAGAAGGAAAAGTTTATATAATAGTCCTGGAAGAACATCTAGCAGCTTGGAAGCACGTCTGAGGCTGCTGAGTCACTGGAGCAGAATTAGACATCTCCCATGTAGCAGGCTTTCTCCCGAGTTTTACTCTTCTTGCCAAGAATTTCACCCAAGACACTTGTGCAGTATTTTTAGCTTTTTGCTGAAAGGTGTGTGGGGTTTTACCCACTGGGAAATGGCCTTTAATTAAAACTTTCCTGAAATATGTTGGCAACTGACAAATATGTGATTCTGCAGTATTCTACATCTGCTTGTTTGGAATAATAATCAGCTCTTTATATTTACCAAAACAGACCTTTTCAGGTTAAAGCATGTTTTTGTTTTTCTATGTATTGAGAAATACCGATCATGATTCTGTGAAAAGTTTTGGAAGAACTGAAAATCAGCTTTTCCATTTCCCATTTCAGCTAACAAGAATGAAGAAAATTCTCTTGATACAGAGAAAAATCCTCTGTATCCACTTTATCTATGTAACCAATTTGATGCTGATCTTTTTTTTCCAGAGGAATAATACTGAGAAGCAGAAGTTGCTGAGAAGGAAATGATCCTGTACACATCACTGGAGAAAGATGTGGAAAAGAACCTCCGTATATTCCAGAGGCGTTCAGGTAGGAGCTACAGCACATTGCCTGTGTTTCTGGGATTACATGCTGGTTTGTTTTGTGCTGTGCCATGGGGAAAATGTCAGTTGACTCCTTACTGCATCCTAATCTATCTGTGCAAAAACACTAGAAATACTTTTGTAACACCTAGAGCTGCCCTTGCCTACCCGCCTTTCCCATCTGTCTCCTCGGGGCTCCTCTTGCCACGGTCATTAACACACACACACAAAAACCAGGACAGAAGAGGCTGTCAGAATTCAGAACTGTGAGTGTGTGTCTGTGCAACAACAATACTGGCAGTGGATCTGAAGGCTCCTTGGCATAGTCAGCTGAAATGTTTAGTTCTGAGCAGTAAACTATTTAAACTTGGATCCATCAGGAAGACTTGGAAGGTCTCCCATCTTTCTTGATCTACTCTTTGGTCATTGTCAGAAAGCCATAACTGCGTGATGAATTTTGGCACCTGTCAGAACAGCTGTGAGTGGTGTTTCTTAGCACAGAGAGAGTGTATCTTCCAGTGATGAGTACTTTGTGCTCCATGGTCTCAATATGTGTGCGGTAAATAAACCCTCTACTGTGAGGGAACGATATTTTATTCCTGGCTTATCAGTGGGGAAATTAAGGCAAGAAAACCCACAAAAGATACATGTGAGAAACCGATGTACATTCCCCTGACACCATAAATGCTAAAATCATCCTTCCCTCTCCACATTCTGGAGATTATGGAAGCAGTTATTGATGAAAACTTTGTTTTAATGGCCGTTTCCTCTCTATCACTCTTTTGGAGAGGGGGGTCTTTTTAATTTGCTTTTCACTCATTTATCCTCACTTTGAATCCAATAACAGAAAAAATTTAAATTACTTTCTGCTAGGAACAAGGCCTTGTGTCTGTGCCCCACTCTGTCCTGGAGAACTAGGGCAGTTCCCCTTTGCCATACAGGTGATTCAATTTCCAAGGAGTTTGTAAGATAATGGTGAATGAAGAATGAGCTTATGTCCATGGAGAAATTAGTTCTCAACGCTTCTGCAAGAAGTAGGGAAGGAAAAATGAGCAAAACGAAATGAGAAAGGTTATAAACACATGAAGTTGGGCTTCCCTACTCCAGTGTTTGGAGCCATCTCTGCTATAAATTGTATTGATTAAGAAACTTATTGGAGCTACCTGCTGCTATCAATTACTTTGCACTTACTGCTTGCTTTACCTGCTGGGCAGTCGATAGTCTGATGGAACTGAATCCCCAAGTCTTCTTAACCTAGAGCTCATGAGAGCTGGAAAACAGAAGAAACTAATTTCCACTACTGCTGTTTCCTGCTGCAAAGGGAAATGATCCACATGGCTCATAGGGGTGGGATTTTTCTGCTGTCCTGATATGGGATGGGAGGTGTTCATGAGCCTGTGGAATATGAGAAATCCTACAAAATGCTATGGACTTATGTAGGCTGTGGTGGAGCAGCCAGTCCTGTTCTGTGCAGCGTGTCTGGAGCCGGATGCTGCCTCCAGAGCCTCACACTGCAGAGCAGACAACGGTGGCATCAGGTGATGAAATAATGATGTGAAAGCCATGGGATGGAGATTCTTAGGACAACCAACACTGCAGCGACTCTGGCAAATTAGGGGAAATCTGGTCTAACCCTATGTGTTTTATGATAAAAAGGAGGGCAAAACAACAGAGCTATGAGACCATGAATGTCAGCAGCTCTCCTGCTGTTTTGGAGGCTCTTTGTAGCTCCCTTTTATACCCTGCAGTGATTCCTCTGTAGCCTGCAATTCTTGACCCTTGTGGATAGTGGAGGAAGTGATTGGCTGTTTTTGCTGACTCTTAATATCTATCTATCTATATATACGATGAAAAAATAAAGCAAAGTCTAGCTCCACTTTTTCAAATTCAGACCTCCAGAATCAGAGCAGCTTGCAGGATTTTGTTGGCAACAATCCAATAAAATAAATGGAAGTGAACATCCAAGTTGTTGAAGAGGCTTTGAAAATCCCAGCCTAAGTCCTTAAAAGTCCATTTACTTTCTCACTGCTATGACTTCAGGTCAGCTTGGGCTCTTGACTTCACTAACTGCTTTAAAACTATCTTGAATTTCTCATCTCTTTTATCCTATGGGATTTTTCTTTCTTTGCCTTTTTTCTCTGACCCTTCATAAATCCTTTATTTTTCCCCTTCTTGCACAAAACCATCCAGAGATGGTGCAGGTGCAATGTGAGGGCATCCCTGCTTGGGAAGTACGCCCCTGGCATGCCCAGCAGCCAGGGCACCTCAGGCTATTGACAATTCTTGCATGCTGAGCAAAATCAGACTGGATGACAGAAAGAAACCTGGATTTTATAGCAGATAGTGTTGGGAGTCTGCTGGCTTTGTCTGCACAAGGCCTGTAAGGATGACACCAGTTGGTTTGGTCCTAATGTTGTTGTGCGATACGGGGAATCAGCTGTGGAACCCGTGATTTTGCTCAAATGTTGCTCATTTCCGTGGTATTTACTGTGAACTTCACATTATTCCATCGTCTTTTTTCTACCCTGGAGATCTTAGAGGAGCAAGATGCCACAAGGTATTTTGTTGTGTTCAGAAGTCAGTTCCAGTCTTTCACGGCCACAGTAAAAAGCTTGAACGTTTGACCCAGGTGTGACCTAAAGACTCAGAAGCTGGAAAGCAAAAGAGAGCACTTATTTATAGAAGTATCCTGTTTGATAAGCCAGTCTGATGAGTTATAAAGTGTCTGACTTAGATTTGAATTCAAGGGACTTTGAGTACTAAAAAACGCTGGCTGCCAGCATCCCTCTTGCCCATATGTATCTAGTGATCTCAGGTGCCCAGACACTGCTACCACAGAGGCAGGGAGATCTGAGTACTTCCCAGAAACAAATCCCTTGAAGGCATTTGTCAGTAGCATCCTGAATTGTTAGTCATGTTTGAAATGTCAGGCTTTACGCTGCCTGTACGAGTGCTAGCACCAGTGGGATTGTGGAGGATGCTGTGTGGGCTAAAACAACCTGAGCTGGAAAACGTGACCTTATCCTTTGTGCCTGGGCTGAAGCAGTGGCCTGACGGGCTCCTGGAGGCAGCCAGTGCAGCTGGAGCAGGGCTCTGCAACCACACTCTTGACCTGGAAGACAAAGGGCTCAGGACATTTTTACTTTGAGGGCACTGTTTCGTTTCTGATGTTGTGAACAGGGTTCAATATGGTGCAAGGGCACTGGCAGCCCACCTAAAGTCTTCCCCTGTACTTTTAGCCAGGTATGTGGAGCTTTACTCTTTTCCTGGCCTTGTGTGCCAAGGACTCCCACGCTATTTTCTACTGAAGAGATGGCTATGTTATATATACATGGACAAAAAGACTTTTTAATGGAAAAAGCTGAACATGACTCTCTATTGCAAAGATATATTTAGTCTGCAAAAAAAAAAAAGACTGTCTTATTCTGGCATGGCAGGAATTTTGTTTTCACTTGTTAGCGTGCAGTATGAACTTAATAGTTTGATACTGTATATATAAGTGCTAACTTTCTATTTAAAATTGTGACAAATTCACCCCCGGACATCTCACAGTTACTGCTCAGCTTCACATCTTTGCATCTGGAAAAGTCATTGTGATAAAGGCGATGGAACTCAGATCTGCCTGCTCCAAAAGTAATTGCTAAAGGCATTTGCTGAGGTCCTTTATGAGCAAGAGACAGGTACAGACTGAGACACACATTTGGCATCTCTGAATCTGCCTGTCAGAGGGCGATGAGCTGCTCATGTGGAAGAGTACCCTGGCACATGCACATGAACTGTCTTCTGCCAGTTCATTTGCCTAGGGTGTATATCTCTCAACTGCCACATTAAAATCGTAATGCCTGTAACAGGTCCTGAAATTACAGCCAGGAGCCACATTCCTTTGACCTTCTCCGTATTCTGTTTGGATTCACCCCTTCTGCCAATTTAGCCAGGCAACAGGCAAGTAAATCAATGCTCCCCACCTGGCAGGTGCAGAAAGGTTAGATTTGCATAAAGTGGCCAGTGTAAATTTCTCCTGTTTGTTGTCACCTCTTTTCTCCAACTGGGAATTCCAAGGCAGAGATAAATGTCAGCTGGAAATAGCACTTCAGTGCCAGCAGTTAATCTCTCCACGCTGTTTCCCTGGAGCCACTTTGTGCTGCTCTTTACCACGTGGATGAGCCAATCTCTCGTTGTGCGAGCCTCTCATTACGGGGTTCTTCTGTTCTTGCTTTGCTTACAGTCTTGACTTCCCTTTTATGTTTTTTTTTCTGTTTGTAAATTAACTTCTTCTCAACTGGTCCCTCACTGTGCTGAACTGGTTGTGTGGAACGGCCTGCTACCAGTGTCATTCCCTGAAGGGCTCAGTGTGTCTCTACCCTCTGTTCCTGAGCCTAGAGGGATCAAGAATCACAAAGATTCTTTTATGTGTTCACCTTCAAGCAGATCATGAGGCACTGTAAGTCCCCAGGCTGAGAATTCAGTTCTGCAAAGCTCGAAGCAGTTCCTGAGGTCACCAACTGCTTGCTTGCTGATGTTTCTGAGAGTCCAAGAGAGTCAACTGGAGTTCTGCATCTTGGGCACTAAAATCTCAACAGAGCTCCTCTGTAAGTGCTTGTCTCTTGCTCAGGAACTGTTGACTAATGGGGATGCCACTGCTGAAAAGAAGCAGAATGAGACCTTCATGAGTGGGTCCAGTTTTTTAGGTCTTTGGTTTGGACACTCATTCAAGAGCCTGCTGGTGGTGCACCCTGTTACCTGTTACACTATAATGGTTGAAAAGACTTCACTTGATGAGAGAAGGAAGCACTCTTGCTTCCCTGCTTACTCTGCTTTTCATTCTCTGGCTATTAGTGATAATTAGGAGGCAGAGGACTCTTTAATCACCCTTTTCTCTCTCTGATTTTTCCCAGGTTTCCCTTGCTTATCCTGACTGTACTTGGTGATCTGCTCCAGCCTTGATTATTTTTTCTTCTTCACATTCTTCTCCTTTCTCTTTCACACACACAGACACAAATGCATCTTCAGCCGTTAGTCTACAGCAAAGCTCCCAGCTCAGTGTCGTAGCTCAACTCGGATCAACCCTCGTCCGTGTGTTTTGAGCAGTAACCTCAATTCCTTCAGTTTGTACCAAAGAAAGAGACATGTGAGTGGTTTAGCCTGAATCAGACAGCTGCTCTTCTCGCTGGTTCCAATGAGATTTAACCTAGCCCATAACAAGGTCCATATTGCCATCTCCCTTCTGCTTTGCCCATGTGCCAGAGTGATCCTCTCTTCCATGCCACCACCTGCTCCTTGTTTTTTCCAGCTGCCTCCGTCTGTTCTCAGTAGCATCCCCAATTCCTTAAAAGCTGTTTCCTGGCTGGTCTAAACCTGACTCATCCGTACCCTTGGAATAAATGGTACGACTGTTTTGGCATTTCTTCAAGAACAGTTTGGCCCCTTCCTGTTGGACTGTGGCAGAGGATGGCTTGCTGCTCTGTCTCCCCTTCTGTAATGTGTTCCAAATGTGCTGTTTCAGACGCCCTCTCCAGTGCTGCTATTGCTGTCTTCAGTGAGAGGGAGGAGGTGAAAGAAATAGGTCCGTAATTTGGTTCTAAATCACTTCCCCAACAATGCCAGTGCTGAAGGTCACTTGTAATGAAGCTGTCATAAGGGTAAGACCTCACAATCAGGGAGAAAAAGAGGAAAAGGAAAATGAGGCTGGAGATGAGTTCGTGGTAATCTTGAAGCAATTTCATGGAGATGCAGGTGTTTGGATTGGAGTCTGGGATGTGAACAGGAAGGTCACAAGAGAGAAACTGCTTGTGCAGAGTCTCTGGGTTGTGGTGGCAGAGGCTGCGTAGCCTTTTAGGGGTGCTGAGCCCCAGCTGTGTGAAAATCTATGAGCAGAGTCCTGTGCTCCAAGTTATTTGGGGGAAGGAAATGATGAGATTAAAGCATTGTGACCCTGCCTGCATGCCAACAAAAGGACTAGGCATAGATTCACATCTTCTGCATATTGCAGGAGGGTTTCCATGGAGGTTTGAAGCCCTGGTTTGGAGACCCCAAATCCCTTCCCATAGCAGAGTGGTAGTGTGGAGGAAAGCCCTGATTTTCAGGATGGGATTTCTTTCAAACACACTTATTAATTGTTGAAAATCATTTTTTTAATTTAAAATTTATGCTTTCAAACAAGAAATTAATTTACCAAATAAAGGTAAACACATCTTTTAAGGGCTGAAATAAAATGAGTTGGTTTAAAGAAACCTATTGATTGACCCAACCTGAATTTTTTTTAGATAGTGAGTTTAGGTTCGGGAAGATTTTTGTGGCATTTGATTCTCCATCTGGTTTCAGGATGGCAATTACTGTTTGTCAAGACTGACGTTCTCTGGCTTCCACCTCAGGCTAGCGCTGTGTCTGGGTGTGGGCTGCCGAGGGCTCTGGAGTCCTGTGTGAATCCCCTCCCTCTGCTGCACTTCAGCTCAGACCAAAAGCCTTTGTTGGCACAACAAACTTGCCACTTAGCCAAAGCTTTGGGACTGAATTCACCCACCCAACAGCAGGCCCAGGACACTTAGAAGAATGCTGTGACATGGGGCTGAGACTTGCCTGTGAATCCTGAGCGAGCCCCTTCGTGCTGCTTGTCCCCCAGCTCAGTACCTCCATTCTTACGGGCCCAAGTCTCATCTTGGCTGCCAGTGAAACAAATTGTTCATTGATGCAGCTTTTGATTAAATTTTGTGCCTCTTTTCCGGAATTATTTCCCAGAAAAGCGCTGCAGCAGAGAGGAGTGGGAGTGAGGGAAGGAAGAACAAGCAAGGTCCCTCCTGATAGACAGCCTTGAGAGCCACAGAGATGTTCAGGAGAGTGGGATGGGATGATCTGTCTTCATGGTGACCCTGTGGTGTGCATCATCATAACTGTTCACTGAAATCCATGGGAGGAGGTGTGAAATTCAGTGTTGAAATGTTTCCTGTTAATGTCCCTAGATCTAACTTCCTCCCTCCTTCTCACTCATCATCGCAGAGTCCTTGTGATTTCTGGAGAAACCAGATCCTCAGCCCAAAGAGAGCATTATTTTAACTTGGCATTCAGCCCCCAGAACTCAGGGTGATATTTATACTGGCAGTGGTGGGAAGAGGAAAAGAAATAGTGCACTTTCTGGGTTTCACAATGCCTGTCATGTTTATCATCATTAAAGTTCACTGGGAAAAGACTTCAGGAAAGACAAGCAGGAAGTAAATCTTTCTTCTCTGAGGAGGCTGTTTGGAATCTGAGATATTTCTATGGCTAAGTTCAAAAGGAACTTTTCAAACTGCTAGGCAGGGGAGTTTTGTAGCATAAACGATGGATTTCAGGGGGTATTCTCAACAAATAGTGGTGTGTCTCTTGGGTGCAGAGCCCTTTGGGAGTTTGAGCCACTGATGATGATAAAAGGCATCAGTTATCCTTTCCAGCAGTGTTTGACAGTTGCCTAATGGTGATGTAAGAAACTGCATGAGGAACCAGGCATGTTGAACTAGACTTTTAAGTATCTTTCATGGCTTCTGGAATGAAGCCTGTAAGGAAAGACTTGAGGGTGTTTTGCCATGGGCTTTTGTTGGGGGAGGATTTCAAGTGTCAGTGCTTTGGACATCACCCAGGCAGCATCCTTGGAGAGCTTATTATCACAACTCTTTGAACAAGTGGCCACTCCCAGGGGACTTGCGTGTATAATAATGAAGAACTGTGTCCTTCAGTCTCAGGCTAGAGCTCTTCTACATCACACTCCCTACCTCTTTGTAGAGTGTGGCCTTTGTTCAGCTAATGAAGCTGTGTGGAGCTTTGAAAGCCCACGCATGCTCCTAGTGCTCGTTACCTGGCTCCTACAGCAGGAGCCTCCACCAGCAGCAGCCTCACTTAAATACCTGTTATTTCATAAGAACCAAAGGGATCAAGGCAATTAGGAAAGTACTCTTGGAGATGCAAAGTTGTTTCATGGGGAAAACAGTGCAGGTAATTAGGCTTCACAAAACGCGGTATCATGAACCTGTGTGTGTAAAGGAATATTCTTGTTTGTAATACTGCCTGTGTGTGTGAGTGACGATGCACACATGACAGAAGCTTGGAAAGGATAGAGAAATAGTTAACTCTCATGCTCCACTTGCATTTTCTGCAGTTATAAAATAGGCTGTAGGCAAAAATGTTGCTTTTGTTTGCAGGAATTTTCCATCCAGCACCCCTCTGTCCTGATGTTTGGGTTTATTTCACTTATTTATTTTCATGTCACACCTACAACAATGCCACTGTTGACATCCAGAAAAAGCCTGTCAGTGTAGCGGACAAATAAATAAGCCTCCACGATCTCACCTAGGCATGTTCAGGTTGGATCTCCCCAAAACATGCTTTTGAGTTGTGTCACCTGGTGTTGCCCGGTGGCATAGCACTGAAAAGGGATCCTTCCAATAGTTAGGAAAAAAAAATCTGAATTTTTCCTGCTGAGCTTTTGAACTAGAAAATCTTGTCCTTGGTTGCAGGCTCATTTGTTAGACAATGCACCTTGACGTCATACATCCCGAGCCAAGCTGTGGTCCTTCGTTTCCCGCTAGAACGCGTAATTGGGCTGGGGAGCAAAGAGCAACTGTGGGATACAAAACCAACTCTCTACGGGACTCTTTACAAAGATTTTTCACAGTGGGAGCTGGCCACATGCCCCTGAGCTGCACAGATGCTTGAAAAGGAGGCTTGGATTTCCATGGCAACGGGCTGCGTTCTGCTGACTCTGGTAGTCTGTCACTCTCCGGATATGTCTGTCACCCCTGGTGCTCTGAGTCTCAAGGCCAACAATGTGTGATGGACAAAGACTGAAGTGGGGTTGTGCTGGGGTCAGACATCCTGGTCAAGGGAACGTACTGCAAACACACCGGGGAAGAGGCACCGTGAAGTTAGGATGATACAGGCGAGTCCTCGTCTGGCTCACACATCAGTTACAATAGGATCTTGCTAGTTGAGCCATTGTCTGGTTACTAGGAAGCTCAAAGGCATCATGTCACAATATGGTTGCGTCCTTGGCTAGCTCCTCTCATCTGAAGAGCTCAGTGTTTTAATATATGTCAGATGAGTAAGTCTCGCTGTGGGGTAACAGAGGCAGCCCTAGGAAGCAGCTAGGTATGCAAAAAAATGCTAGTGCCAGAGCTAGGAGCTGGATGAAAAAGTTCTCCTTTCCTCTCTTCCCCCACCTCACTGTGAGGAGCTGTCAACTCTCATGGAACTTGTAAAGTAGAAGGATATTCCTGGTTAGTTCTTTAATCACTTCAAAGAAGAAAAAACATTTAAGATGCATGTACATAAAAGAATAGATAAAAATGTGATAGAGGACAGTAGCTATGGACAAATCTGAGGAAAGGGAATTGTGTGCCAAGAGCTAAGGGTAGGATGGGCTGAG
Source organism: Eurystomus gularis (assembly GCA_013400335.1). Classification (NCBI taxonomy): domain Eukaryota; kingdom Metazoa; phylum Chordata; class Aves; order Coraciiformes; family Coraciidae; genus Eurystomus; species Eurystomus gularis. The sequence continues at coordinate 181,408 of VZZY01002816.1, forward strand.
GAGTTTTCTGTTTCTGGGTGGGAGTGAAGCAGAGAGGAGGGCAAGGTGCACTAACGGTGGTGTGAGGCTGAGCGCAGACTCAGAGGGACAGGAGAGGCTCTGTCTGGCTTGAGTTTATCCTGAGTTCAGTGCAAGCTCAAGGGCTGGCACATATTTTGTTTCCCATGATCCATGTACTTCCCATGAACTGCAGGGAAAATAAGGGTTACAGCTTATTACAGAGAGTGTTTGCTGAAAGGGCTCTGCATTATTACCAGAGCCAGAGGAGAGAGGGCTGGTGTGGTGTCCTGTCCCATCACGTGGGAACGTACTGGAGTGGCTGCACTGCAAAGTGGAGAGGGCTGGCACGCAGAGCACGAGCCTGGGAAGAGGGGAAAAACCCCTGTACCATCACCCGTTGGGACACCGTGCACACTGTGAAAGAGATCTCAAAGACAGACATCGCTTCTGTGTGCAAATGGGAGAGGAGTGGGATGGAGAGAGCTGCGTCCCCTCTGGGAGCTGGGTTATCCGTAGGGAACACAGGGAAGGCTGAGCATCTGTAGGCTGGCAGGCAGCCTTTGCCTCCGCTGAGCAAGTGTGTTTATCTGTAGAGCTCTCAGCAATGTTTTATGGCAGAGGAAGGGTGTAAATCTCACTGGATTCAAGTCCTTGGTGGATAATTATTCCCTCCTCCTTCCGTCTCCCCTCCCCATACCCTCATGCCCTGGATATGAGACTCTGTTCACAAGCTAGAAATGGGTGCAGTGCTATGCTTCATGTGGAGAGACAGCTTGTGATCAGGTGAGGCACAGGGTGGGAGGCAGCTTGCAAATCCCTGCTCCTTCTCACATGTCGCCAGTCCCTCAGCCTCCTGTCATGCTTATCTATGAGAAGCTCATTTCTTCCACTTCCCCTTAAAATGACTTGTAGCCTGTGAAGCCTGGAGCAGGGCAGCTGCGTGCTCAGAATCCCGAGGTGCTGTCCCGAAGAGGAGAAGGTGGTGGGGTGCACCAGGGGAGGCTGTGCCACTCTAATTCCACATCAGGACTCTGGTTTGGCTCTTGCAGCTTATGAGGCTATCAAAGCCTCTCACTTAATTACAGCCATAGCAATCAATCTTTCTTCCTGTTCATTATGCTTCCAGCCAGGGTTAGCAGTATTTTTATTCTTGAGGCCTTGGGAGAATTTTCAGCTCATAAGGAATCACAACCAGCCACAGTCTCTGGTACGGGTTGTGTCTGTAGGACTGCATTCCTTCCCCATGGCTGGAGGAAAAGTGTGGGGCGGTAAAGCTTGGGACATCTGGCAATGGGAGATTTGGTTCTGGTTTGCATGATGAAGGTCCATCAAATGGGCCCTGTGCTAGAGAGGCATAGAGGGCTTTGCATTAGCTGGACATGGCCAGCTGAGTTGCTAGAGTGGCACAGTGGCAGTTAGTTGTTCCAAGTCATTATGACAGGGCTGAGTGTAACACATCAAATCATTACAGCATTATCTCTTCATTACACACAAAGTGCTGTCAGAGCTCAGGGAGGAGCACAGGGACAAAGACGGAGAGGAGGGAAGCGGCTCATTAGCTGCCCAGAGGAATCAAGCTGAACATCTCTTTTTCCCAGGCAGAGGCTCTGCCATCACCTGCAGAGGACAAGTCTATTAGAAAGGAGGGCTTGGCTCAAGGACAGCTGCATGTATCAGTATGTACCTGTGCCAAGACACAGGTAGAGCGTGTCACCTACGTACACCCTGACCCCTGGAACCAGTACCGCTCATACAACGCACATCTTGATACTCCCATCGTGCAAGAACAAGCATCTTACCTTTCATCACTGTCCACTTAAATTAGAAACACGTGTACCAAGACATGCTCTTGCATCTACAAACATGTTCGTCTGCTTTGTAGGGACTGCTTAAAGCCACGTCCAACAGAGTTCCCTCTAACAGTCTCACATGTGTTCATCCTCCTGCCAGAGGGCACACACAGCAACTGCACCAAGCCTGTTCCCTGTGGATGGGGAGTTGTGCCCCGGCTGTATTCATTCCTCTGTGCTCATACTGTGCACTCCAGCACATCCTCTCCCTTCACCTGTGCTATTGCTAGCACAAGAATGTTCTTGCTTTTCCCTTCCTTCCAATTTTCCCTTCTGTCCTGGTTTCCATGAATTCTGCTGGCGTGCGCTGGGGCTCCCGCAGGTTTCCCCACAATCATGCCCTGTCAGGACCAGCTGGAGCTCTTGCAGCAAACATGAGGACTGGCAGAGCGAGGTGGCACCGCAGCTCGGTGAGCTTTCTGGTGTAAGGCCTCCTTTCATGGAGGCCAGGAAGCACTGCAACTTGCATGTTTTTCTGGATGAAGTGTGGGAAACAAGCTCCCGGTGGTCTCTTAGCTCACCCACCAGCTGCTGGACTTTGTCTGCAGTGACTTTGCAGCACTTCTTATCCCTGCTGCTCTCCCTCTTCGGACATGGATCAGGAGGCCATTAACTTGTTTACTCCATGCTGGGCCCAGCCTCACAGACTTCTCTCTGGACAATATATCAACAAAAAGCATTTGGCAAGATTTATGGGGTTGTTGCTGCCAACTGTGGACTGTGGAAAGTAAAAAATGTCCTTTCTGAGGCAATAAAATATAAAACAGGACCCAATTTCTCTCCAGGGTAGGAATCATTATGTTTGACAATGCTGTAAAACACATGGTGTTACAGCACAGGAGTGAGAGCCAGAGTAAACGCTGCCTTCAGAAACCTCATTCATTGCGAAGCTGGGATGTGTGATTTATTGCCAAACAGGACAGGAAGGGTCTTGGGTGGAGACGATTTCCCCTCAGCCTTTCTCTTCTCCGAAAGATCCAGAAATCCCTCTGCAAACTTTGCACAGATTTTCCAAAACTGATTTTAAATTAATTCAATTAGATCGGAGTAAGTACTCTGGGTATATACCGTAAGACTGGTTTGCTCCTTTATTACATCAGTTTAGCTTAATTGGCTCACAAAATGATTCAACTGATGGAGTTCTGTGAAGGAGTTTTCACTAGTTAAACTGTACCAATTAGAAATCAGGCCTGATAGACCTGAATCCTTTTTGTGCCAGAGACTCTGGGCTTAGTTTAAAGTCTTTGTACAAAGAGTATGTCTAGGGGAGAAAATAAGGAGCAGCTCTCCGCTGATTGATTTCCACCCGTGGGGCTGCCTGTTTATCCTTCCTTTTGTCTATACCTCTGATCGTGCTGGTCTGTATCTACTGCGCATCTCTGGCAGTGGTGCTGTAGCGAAGTGCTGGCTGCAACATTTTGATTTAAGTTACACTATGCTAGGGAAGACCTATATTTCTAAAATCTATCTGAGGCGAGGGAAAGAGTCCGTGTTCTGTCAGGCAGGAATAGAAAATGAAGGAGAGAGGAGAGAGATGTAGCTGTAGGGCTCAGCTGTTCCCCTGGGTGGGGATGGGAAAGAGATGTTCACGCCAGAAATCCGGTGCAAACTGCATTGCCTCATCCCCTGCGCGCTGTGCTCTGCAGAGCCTGCGTGCTCAGCAAAGGGATGTCAGCCTGGTGGGAGAAGCATCTTCTCCAGGTCCTTTTAACTTCATGTCAATATTTCCAGTTCTTAATAAAATCAAATTGCCTCAGGAATGAAAGCTCTTGATATGCAGTTTGAGGAAGACAATAATGGAAAGAGAGCCCTTGGAGAGGAAGAAGTAGTTTACAGGGCAAGTCTGAGATTCCTGGTCTTTTCTCTGGGCTGACTTCTCCTGGAAATATACCCCGTTCTTCTTTGTGAGCACTAACCCCTGGTAGAAGCAGTGGTGTCCCAACAGTCTTGTGTTTGGCTAGGCTTGGTGCTGGCTGACCTTTGGTAGACAGGCAGTTATGTTATAGAGGGGGCTGGAGAAAACAAGGTTGACTTGTCCTTCATTCTAAGCACCTCGGGAAATTCAGTGTAAATGCAAGAGGCAGTGAGATCACTCTAAGCCGAGACAGTAGAGGGGTTTGGCTTACCAAGAGCATTCCTTGTATGAGCAGAAGACGGTACCCCAGGAACTGGTTACTTTGCGTTTGTGGGTGCAGATGATTACCTGAGTTTGGGCACTGTAATCACTGACGGCTTCTGATAGCACAATAAAATTTTAGACAAATGCTAGTCTGGATTAGTGGCTTTGGTTACCACTGCTGCTTGGCCAAGATTCCTTTGATCCTCAGCAGTGCACGTTATTGTTAGCTTTTTCTTTTTCCAGTGGGTTCCTTCTTTGATGAATAAATTCCCTTTCTGAAATATTCTTAGGTTCTGCTTATCTGATACCAAATGCTTTGTATCCAGCTAGGGCATAATTTACACCAGTATTGAACATCCCATATAGCCTGTATTTTGTGTCCCGTTATGTCCTAATAAATCTCTAGAATATGGACTATATGGGCTAAATTTTCACATGGTCACAAGCTAAGGCCAGACCATTTAAAAGAGATAAGCACTCCCTTCATATCTCAAATGCTGAACTGTTTGGGAATTCTGGTCCACGTGGTGATGAACTGCATCTCCCTGCTACAGCCTTCCCCTGCTTCTCCACAATCTGCATTTTGTACATCACAGCCTCTTCGGTAAACATGCAGAAAGACCAGTCCCCACTGGCTCCAAGACACTCTAACGTTTTCACACAGCGACGGCCGCAGAATAGGTAAGTGTATTACATAAGGCACTCTTAATGTCAGGCAAAGGCGGTGGTGTGTTTAAGATGTGTGAAAGACAAAGCAAAGAACCCTTAAAAACAAAGGGAAAAGAGGAGAAAAAACAGATTGAGGGCAGCAGCTTTTTGTTTGGACAAAACCTGTTTTTAGTGAAGACCCCCTCTTTTATTTCCCCTGGTTCTACTTATCTCCCAACACTGCATCTCCCTCTTCTATCAGGGACCCGCTCTGGGGTTTATTCTTTGCTATGCAAGCTTGTCATCTCTGTGTTTAATGAAGTTTAATTATCTTCTGAGATTCGATGAATAATTATAAATCTCTTCAAGATGCAATCACAAGCACTTCACGGTTCATTAATGGTGGAAAATCAATTGTAATTCACGTAATCCCTCTCTCCTGACCAGCCATACGTTTGTCCCCCCTGTGCACCTTGTTGTTCCTCCCTTGTTTCAACACTGGGGAATATATTAATCTATTTTCCTATGAAACAAGTTAGAGTTTAGGGTAGGGATGAAGAATTGGAGAATGCAGGATGTGGGAAATGGGAGCCAAGACAACAAGGTTAGATAAGCTTACAAGTGAACTGTGTGTCCTGCTTTGGAGGTGCCAGGAGCTCCAGATTGCCAGTTTTGTTGGTTTGGAGACCCTCACGTCCAAGAGTGCAGTAGCCTCCCTTTGGGAATTGCCTTTGGCTGTGTACGTCTTGTCTTCCTCTTGAGCTGGTCTTCAATCTGAACTCAAATCACAAGTTTCCCAGTGGAAAATCTCCTGAGATCTGTGAGCCTTTGCACTCCTTGAAAAATAAGCACAGAAAGCTTATTTTTGTTGGGACTGCAAAAGCTGGAGGTGTCGGCTCAGGAAACTCTTCAGTGCTATCTTTAACTTTCTAAACAGCAGGCAGCGTGTGAATCCAGCTGCACAATGATCCTGGCGTGACCTTTCTAATTGAAACTCTTTAACCTTTCTGCACAATTATAGCTACAAAATTGTACTGAATGCAGAAAAGATGGTTGGTTTAAAAATTTTTTATAAAGGTTAAAAGATTGAAAAATAAAAGAGAAAGTGAGATAGAGAAGGAGGGATGGAAATTAATGCAGTTGAGTTGCAGTTTCCAGCAGCCTCAGGAGAGCTCTGCACTGAAGATGACATTTCCATACAATTGACATTTCCCGGCTGGAGCAATCCTCTGATTTGCAGCTGCTTGTGTGCAAAGACCATCATGAAGAGGATCATTCAGTTTCTCATATTCATCAAATGGGATTTAATTTCCCCCCATTCCTACATACCCCGTATCTCCTTTCCAGAACTGGCACGAGCTGCGAACTCTGCCTTTCCTTCGCCTCTTGTAGGAGTGACCTTTGCCAGACCTCCTGCTTTTTCAGCTCTCCATGGAGTCTTGCAGAAGTGATAACTTGCTTTTTACAGGAAAGATGGATGGGATGGGAACAATGGCTCTCATGACTTCAGCTTCCAGTTTTGGAAGTGAATTTCTGTGTATTTTTCCATTTATTTGTGTGCTTGCCTGTCTGTGTTTGTGTGTACATCTCTTCTTGGCATAAGCTGCTGGACGGCACTCCAAGGACTCCTCGCAGAGCACAGCTTTGCGGCTCTCAGGGTCTGCAGGCTCATACTGGAGAGCAGCCCTGTGGAAAGGGACTTGGGAGTGCTGGTGGATGAAAAACTGGAGATGAGCCACCAGTGTGCAAAGGCAGCCCAGAAGGCCAATCCCATCCTGGGCTGCAGCAAGAGAACTGTGGCCAGCAGATCAAGAGAGGTGATTCTGCCCCTCTGCTCTGCCCTGGTGAGACCTCACCTGGAGTATTGCGGCCAGTTCTGGAGCCCCCAACACAAGAAAGATGTGGACGTATTGGAGCGTGTCCAGAGGAGAGCCACCAGAATGATCAGGGGAATGGAGCGTCTCTCATATGAGGACAGGCTGAGGGAGTTGGGGCTGTTCAGCCTGGAGAAGAGAAGGCTCCAGGGGGACCTTATACTGACCTTCCAGTACCTGAAAGGCCTACAGGAAGGCAGGGGAAGGTCTATTCA
>VZZY01002816.1:188164-232821 GCA_013400335.1 Eurystomus gularis
GTAACCTGACCTAGGTAGATGTCCCTACTGTGTAGGGAGGTTGGACTAGATGACCTCTGGAGGTCCCTTCCAGCCTGAAACATTCTATGATTCTATATGTAGGCTTCCAGCATCTTACACACAAGTCCTTCATGGGTGATACTTCCTCCTGGGCACAGGCTGCTGTGGACCAGAGCTGCTTTTCTTCCAGGCTGTAGATGGTTTTCCAAAGTGCATCTATCAAACTGGAAACATGTGTTCCATGACGCTACATCACTTTGAATCTGCTTAACTCAATTTAGCTGAGTGGGATAGGCATCTTCAGCTGAATTATTCCTCTTCAACAAATATGTTGCTGCGGTAATCAATTGGCACGTAATTAACAAACAATAACTATCTTATTAAATCTAAATGAAATGCAAATGCAATTCGGATTCATTTAGATCCCCAGTGATGAGCTTCTTTGCTTCCCCTTCAGCCATCACTTCTCTTGAGCAGGAGCTGCTGCCGCGGCTGTCGCTAGATGCAATAATTGACATGCTGCCTTCTAGGGCGGTGCGGAACCAGGGCTTCACACAGACCTCGTGCTTGCACGGCAGGTCTCTACAGGCAAAGCTGGATCGGTTGGGTCAGCAGCTGTAGGCCACAAGGCACGGTGCTTTTATTAACCCTCACATCCTGCTGCTTTCTATAGGGGCACTTCAGACGGCGCAGAGATCAAGGCCAGCCCTTTCACTCCTTGCCGCCAGTGCTATAGCTTCTGTCTTTGCCCCAAAGCACGGCTATTCTCAGCCTCGGTCTCAGCCTCTCTACACAGGGCTTTGCCAGCTCCGGGCGCATCGCTGCTGTGCGGCTGCAGCACCTCTGCAGACTGAAGCCCCAGCTGCTCTATGTGTGCCCCGCGCTCGGCCTGCCGCGCCGCTGCCCCCCGTCGCAGCTGCTCCCCTGCCTGCCTCTCCAAACCGGGCTGGCTGCGTGTTGCTGCTCGCTGAGCACGGGGATTAATGCGGGTCCTGGCTGGGAGCTCTGGTGTGGCTGGGAGCCCTGATGGATGGCTGAGAGTCAACTAGAAACTGCAGCAACTTGGTGAAACGGGCTTTGCTCGCAAGCAGATCATAGAATCATAGAATGTTAGGGGTTGGAAGGGACCTCTGGAGATCGAGTCCAACCCCCCTGCCAAGCAGGACCATAGAATCTAGGGTAGGTCACACAGGAACACATCCAGACGGGTCTTGAAAGTCTCCAGAGGAGACTCCACAACCTCTCTGGGGAGCCCGTTCAAGTGCTCTGGAACCCTCACAGTCAAGAAGTTCCTCCTCATGTTGAAGTGGAACTTCCTGTGCTCTCGCTTGTATCCACTGCCCCTTGTCCTATCGCAGGGCACAAGTGAAAAGAGGTTGCCCCTTTCTTCATGACACCCAGCCCTCATCTATTGATCCACATTCATTAGATCCCCTCTCAGTCTTCTCTTCTCCAGACTAAAAAGCCCCAGGTCTCTCAACCTTTCCTCATCAGGCAGGTGTTCCAGTCCCCTCATTGTCCTCGTAGCCTCCGCTGGACTCTCTCAAGTAGGTCTTGATGATGTTACTGTCTTGCTCGAATCCGAATTCAGGTGTTAACCAGCTGTGTGCTGTGGGCCAGGATTTTGAGTCGTATGACACAAATCAGAGACCACATCTAAACCACAGTCATCCTAAAATGCCATGTGACATTGGTAGGCAGTGCTCAGCACAGTTTCAGCTGAGAAAAGATTGTCCTCGGTGGTAAATGAGCTGATCTTTACCTGGTGTCATGCAGGGCATTGCAGCAACGCTCGAGGCACTTGAGTTTGTTTCTGGCTTGGCCAGTAATCTGCTCTAATACCTTAAGCAAGTTGCTTAATCTCTCTGTGCTTTTATTTTCGTTTAGAATGGCTATAATGATACACACTTTCTGTGTAAAAAGCTTCAATATCTTTTGCTGAAGAGGTCTGTGCAAGACTAGATATTTTCTTTAATCTTCTCTAGTTTGGTATTTTGCTAAAATAAAAGCCACTCCTGATGAGGTGATGAGATACAAGTTTGATAAGCGCTGACAGGTTGTTGTTAGCCAGAAAGCCACTGGCAAGCATTCCTTGCAGATTTTGGCCATCACGGACAAATTCTTTGCTATAAATGTACCCCCAAATCTTGCTTGAGCACAGATTACCTTTTGACCCGGCTTACACTGAGCGAATTGATGACTGACAAAGAACTTCATCATTTAGGAGAGAAGCTGGAGATAAGAATGTTATGCTGGTCGGTAATTGTGCTTCAGTTACACCGAGTAACAGAAAGACTTTGACAAGTGGTATTCCTCTTGTCCTAAACGTGTCTACAAAAGAAGGCTACTCCTGTAAAACGAAATTGCCTCTGAACTTCTGTCAGAGCAGAGATACACACTCGTAGAATGACAGAAATACTTCTGCATCTTTTAGAAAAGAAGTGCCAAGCAAAATGGAAACTTAAGCCTTAATTTTCCAGACTAGGATCTCCAGGCAGCATTCACACAGCTTTTAATTAATTGATGGTTCAATTCCTGGCACCTTGCAGGTGCAAGGTAAGGTAGTCCAAGGGCACATCTTGGATATTTCTCAATTCCTCATGCTTATTTAGGCCTGATTCTCAACCCATAGCAGCTGAATAGCAGTTTATCATTGGCTTCAATGGAGCAGGGGCAAGCCCTTTGCAGCAGAAGGCTTTGATTACTGTGCAGTGGTGGAAAGGGTCACTTACAGGGCCAGAATATTTCCGTGGTGATGTGCCAGAAAGAAATACGTGTGTGCTTCCGATGCAGAATACTCAGAGTCCAGCATTCAGGATCCAGCAGATCCACTGTGCATAGACTATAGCGGATATAAACTGGGAACGGACCATTAATGTACAGACTTACAGCTGCTGAGGAGCTGGTCTAGGGTGAGAAACTGAAAAAATACATACTTTTGTCCTTATGAGATACTCTGTATTGTACGAAATCTAGCAAGTGCCCAGGTTGACCTGTGGCATGGGGAGGGACTATCCAAACCTGAGGAGGGATTTCCTACTCTGTCACAGTGGTCCAGGCTCGTTACTGAGCGGAATCGTCTACTGCATGCCAGGAATCTTGTTTACATGATTTTTTTTAGACATTTCAATCTCAACACTTTAATGCACTTGCGAGTCATATGGGAGATGAAACAGGAGGAAGCCACAAGGGACTCTGATGGGAAAAGTACCGGCTTATGCATTTTGAAATAGAACATTCTTGCCAATGGAAAATGCAAGGGACCAATGCAGGGTCTGCCCAAATGCATTAGAACAGTCCTAGGGCTGCAAAAAGATTATAAAATACATTTTGTTTTCCCCGGTCCTAGGGCTGTCTGCCATGGTATGGAGTGGGAAATGGCTGAGGACTTCTGTAATGCATGCTGGCTGCCACGGGAAGGTCTGTGTCCTTGCTTCTGGCCATGCCAGAAGTATGTTTTTCCACGTATGTGAGTAGAAAGAGAGAGGGAGAGATCACCTTCCATCCCTGTGATTTTAATAATGGCACTCTGGAATATATCCCACCAAGGGGGACAGCCCCTGGGCCCATTTCTTCATTGCTTTTCACCTTCTTTCACTATTTTTAGCATGGTGAGATAGTTGCAACACAGTCTCACTCCCAGCAGTGACAGTTCACAACTGCGTTGTACTGCTATAAACAGGGATACAAGGACAAGGTGAAGAACAGACAAGGCCAGTACCCAGCAGGAGTTTGCCCTGAATCCTGGAAGTTCCCTGTGCTGCAGGCCCTTGCCCTGCCCTTCTTCAGGGAAGGAGGGGTGTGGAATGACTTGTGTTAAGTGGGGGAGCTGCTGTTTGGGAATCATCTCTGTTACAGAGCCAGGAGATAGATGTTCCTAAAATAGCAGCAGATCAATTGATTCATAAGTAATTAATGCATTCCCCTCCCCTTGGGCAGCTCAGAATCTATAGCTCAGGAATTAGATAACACAGCTGTGCTCCGTTCAGCTGAAAAAACATTGGCTCTTGTGCTCCTCATGGCCCTGCACATACTACTGAGCATCATCTCTTCTGCAGAGACCTTCTCTTCTTGTGTTGGCAGCCCTGGCAATTATCTTGTGTGAAACGGAGCATCTCCTTCTGTAGTTGCTGGAGAATTCTGGTTTTAGCTGTTAAAATGGATGAATGCCCCTCCAAATGCTGCGGCTCTCACCTTTTCCCCCTTTGTCTGGTCATGTCACTCTTGGTATTGTTGCCTGAGCAGTGTGCAGAGTGAAAGAGCAAGAGATGCTTCTGATCAGCACTATTGTCACCAAGATCAGGATCAGATCCCTTGCAATATTACAGCAAGGGCTTTGCACAACTGTTAAAAGGGAACAAGGTCTGACGCAGCCGTCCATGGAGAGCTGGTGCACAGCGTCAGAGGTGGGCTGCAGTTCCGCGCGGGTTTCTGGAGCTCTCGTAGCGGAGCACCAGGACTCTGAAGCCAGGAACAGCTTTTCCAAGGATATATCACTTCTGAGTTCAGGATAAGAGAAAGTAAGGCTTTCATTTGATTCCTGATCATAAACAACCTGTTCATAGCAGTGGTCCTTGTATGAGAACAGACAAGCAGCAAAAACCAGCGGACCTGACGTGTGGCCAGCTGACTGCCGTGGTTCTTGGGAATGCCGGTGGTGTTCTCTCTGCTGTCAGGGGCAGTTGGAACAAATGGGAACAAAGACCTTCAGAAATGTAGGCTGTTACTACAGCTTTCTAACCTTCTAATATCCTGCTCTGATTCAAACTATCTGAGCATGCGGAAGGGATTGAGCAGTGGGCATGCACCGGACAGAAAGGAACCAAGCTCCTAATATTTTTAAGGCTTACAGGAATATTATTATTTTTTTTTATTAGTTGCAGTCACTACAAACACTGATTAGCAGCCTCCCAGGGGAATCTAGCTGTGCATCCTGCTGGGCTTGAAAGCTACTGCATTCACTTTGTGTTTAAGTTGATGTTTTAATTAAACTGCCCCCTAATTATCTTAACTAGCTTTTAAATAATAACTTTCCACTGAACCATTCACATCAGCTGCTAATTGGCTTCCTTCTGTTTGCATGAATCTGGCTGGCTCCAACAAATGTGGCAATGGGATGGTAGGTAGGTTTGGGAAGGGGCTACGCTCCCTTTCATACCCTCGGCTTCTCCTGTGGTTGCTTTCACGGTGATGAATCAGATGCCAGGTGGAACGGAGAGGGCCATGCTGGCAAGTGTTTCACCGGTTATTCATGTGCGCTGTGTGATGAGAGTATAATATGCTCATGTTTCCACACATCACTCCATCTTCAGGGCATCTGACCACTGGCCCAACAGCAAGTTACTCTGCTTCTGTGTTCACCCAGTTGGCGCTGGTTCACAGTGCATAATTAACGGCCCTTGACCCTGGCCGGGAGCAGGGTGAGCTCTTGGCACGGACAGTGGCATCAATAATGTATGCAGCGGCTGCTGCAAAGGGCAGAGGTCACCACACAAGCTCAACAGTTCATGGGCTTGCTGTGTCTTGTACTCAGTAGGACTGGAAGGAGGAGCAGTGTATCCAGGAATCCAGGTATCCCTCAGCATGCTGATGTTCTGCCTTCCACGGGGCAGTATTCCCCTTGCTGGGGGAAGGCTGGTGTTGCCTGACTCTCTCCCATTGCAGCCTTTTCCCTGTAACCCTCAACACCCCTTTTGAGTGATGCTCTGTGGTGCTGGTCACACTCCTCCCCACTTCTGACTCATACAGCTGAGTCGAGAAGAGCCGACATCCGACGCAGTGTTACAGCAACTGTGTCTTTGGCTGACGGTGCGCGCTGGGCCTTGGGGGTGTCTGCGTTGCAGGACGGGGTGTGCACGTGGGCATTCACACCCGTGAGCGTGTGCCTTTCTGTGCACTGTGGGTAGGCCTGTGTGCACATCTGCAAACAGCTGCACGGTCTGCACAGCATGGACATGCAGCCATACGGGACTGCACGTGTGTTCACACACAGGGATCTGATTTGATTGAGAGCACTGTGGTCATGTGCTATTTAAATGTTCTCAGCTGGATTGAATTCCCAAGGTTCTGATCTATATGTTATGTCTCACACAGTTTGTCAGCCTGCTTTTAATTTCTTGGGTTTCTGTGCTTGTTTAAAACCTCTGCCACAAAACCAGCAAAACACCGTGTGAAGGGTCCCACAGGTGAGAGGTGAATGTATGTAATCCTTCGTTACCTGTGTCGCCAATGCAAAGCCATCCTAGGTGCCATCAGCTCCCCTTTGGAGATGTGTGCTAATTAGACTTTTATTACAATGTGTATTTGAAAACAATTAGAATTACAGTGCCAGCATGTGGCTAATTCAGCTTCCTGATGTTGATTCAGTTAAGTCAGCAACTGGCAACTCTGATTGCCAGAGTGCATGTGTGTGTGAATAGCCTTGGATCAGGTGCCATCAGAGAGGGACACACATACTCTTTAGTGCTCCTTAGCATCGTACAGGCTCCTGTCTAGATTTTAGGGGTATACGTGTCCCAGGGCCCTTGAACATTTATGTTAGGCCAGGAGAAGAAAATACGCTTGGTGGGTGACATGGCAGAACTGGTGAGCTGGATGCAGCCTGTCCTTTACCTCACCATCAATTAATATTTTCTTTGCCTTACAGTGGAGCTGCTAGGTCAGTGTTTGCACCCCCGTGCTCCAGTGCCAGGCTCTCAGAACACAGAGATCGTTTGGCTGGTTGTGGAGCGGCACAGGCCTCTGTCATGTTTCTTTGGAGTCCAAACTCCAGAATTGCTTTTAGAAGGGACAACCCTGGAATTACTGATGTGTGCTTGTTTCTATGGTTTTCTGTAGCTTTGTGGAATGAGACAGGACCGAGACCACCAGTTTGTCTGCCCTGAGCCTGTCAGCCACCCCTGGGGCAGTGATTACTGCTGGCCCGCTAGACCCATTGCGTGGAAGAGAAATTCTTTCCCCTCATTTCTATTCCCCTGATTTGTCTGGCATTGCTCCGAAGATCTCTGTTGCCGGAGGATGCCGAGCAGAACATATTCTTGGAGATAAGTGATTCTTTCCCCTTGAGGAATTTGCATTCAGCAATCCTCATCCACTGTTATTAATTTCCATGTCACAAGGCAAACTAAAGGCCTTCATCTTCTACATTTCCAAACAGCAGAATTTTGCCTGCCTTGTAAGAGAAACCTCCTTTTGCCATCATCACTGTTTTCAAACAAACTGTCAGGAAACCAGGTTTGGCTTTAGTTTGACAGAGAAGACGTGCTTTTTGTCACGAAATCCCTTTCTCTGTGTGAAGACAGCACTGTTTCACGCCATAATTGTGGCAGATTTAACCTCTGCAGCTGTCCTTTCATGCTTTACATCCCGTATGAGGTTTTTCTAACCTGTGGATGTTAAATTTGGAGCTCTGGAAAGGGGGGAACAGGAAGAAAAAGGGCCTGTGTTTTGCAGGGAATGGCTAGAACTTGGGTGCGTGGTCTCCCAGCCTCCTCCTCTGGATGCATTGACAGGTGTCTCTTTGGCAGCCTTTGTCTAGCTTCAGTCTCTGCCTGGATTAATGCAGTGGTGAGGCTGGTTTGAAGCACCTTGCCTGCACGTCAGTGACTGTGATTGTCAGTTACAATTTGCTATTGGAATAAAATGAAGACCCTTGAAAGTATAAAAAACTAAAGCTGGAGATAAGGAGCTGTTTTATATTGACTTTCATTCCAGAGACTGGAAGAAGAACATAGGTTTTTGACATCTGAGCAAAGCTTTTATGCACTGAAAAGGACAGAAAAGCAGAGAGAGATACAGAGACTGATGGATGAACAGGAGGAGAATGGGGAGGATGCATAGAAAATAGAGTAGTGAAAAGGATGATTTCCTGTGATTTCAATTCTATATTCACAGATATTAAGTTGCTTCTTCTAAGGGCACCTTCACAATTCCAGAGCAGTGCAGATGTGAGCACAATGGCCCTTCAGCATTTTCCTCGCACCTAAGGGGAGCTTGTGGGGCTTGTTTAACAACACACGCAGATGTCTGATGAGCGAACTACCAATTTTTCCATGCAGGCAAGAAAATGAACGGCGTGAGCTTTGTTCCCCCTTTGTGCATCTGCAGCAGAGCACAGTGAGGCATTTCTTTTTTGGCAGGGTCTTTTTGTCAAGGATATGAGGAAAGCTGAAGCTTTGATTTGCCCAGTGCTCACCCTGGTGAGCTGTCCTTACTGATCTCAATATACAGAATATAGCCCAGAGTTAGCAGAGTTCAGAACTAGGGTATATTCTTTTACTTTGAGTCAGTAAATCAAGACTCGAGCAGAACTTTTCCACTGAAATTACTGAACATTTTGGCACCAGCTTCAACAGAAGAAGGGTTTCACTTTAGCAATCTCTCTGAAAGGCACACTTGAAGCTAACCACGAGCTCTTGGACACCGTGCAGCAATGTCTGCCTGAAATGCTGCCCACTGTCCCACACAGACTAGGTTACTGCAGGACTTTTAGAGCTCATAGTTTCTCAAGATAGTCCAGAAGACCACGTCTTCTTCCTTTTCATCCAAATGCAGCCTCATCATTTCAAGCGTTTGTGCCAGTAGCTTTGAAAGTGCAATGTGAGTTACACTGCACCATCCGTTGGGCCCCATGATTTATTTCCTTCTCTAACTCTGTGTACCTGTCTATTTTAACTCTTGCTGTGGCTGGAAGTCAAGACATGCTGAGAGTCTCATTGTTCTTGACCAAAACCTCTCATTTTCCTTCCTTTGTCAAGGAGACCGAGAGAACTGAATTATATCGTTCAACTTCCTTACCTTTATTTAAGACAAGCTGTTCTCATTTTCTCTGTTAATCAGTTTGAGCCATTAACATCACAATACAGAAACAATGGGACTTTGTGCCTGGACAGGAGTCAGATTAATGAGTACACTGGAGCTATAACACAAATGAACTTTGCTGCGAACACAAATCTTCTGAGAGCTCGTGTGAGCGCCGGGGTTTAGCTAGTGCTCCGCTGTCCTGGAATGATGGAGGTACAGAAGGCTCGCTGGATCTTGCTGTCGTGGAGAAGCGGCTCTTTGGGGATAGTTTGATCCCTTTACAGCTTTAGTGTTAGCAGAACGGACTCGCTTTGGCCTGTTACACTCATTGTAAAACTCAGCTTCGTTGTTAAAATGTTGTGACTGAAAAAAAAGAAACTAGAGAAAGGGAAAGATTGGATTTTCTCGGTTACATAATTTTCTTTTAAAACAAACAAACCATTTTCCAGCTGACAGGATTTATGCGGGTACTTAATCTGGAGCCAGTCATAATCTCTAAAAATGCAGCTTCGTAGCTGCCTTGCTGTAATACCTAAAGTTTATAGAATTGATGCATCCAATCTGGGACCCTCAGAGAATTGTGTCACCCTGGTTCCTTCTGCTGAGAGAAGCAGCTTGCTTCTTTTTATGATGTTCTCCCACCCTTTCAGCTTCCCTTGATTACTGTTTTCTTGAAATTAGCTCCTTAAAATTCTTATAGCCAATCTCCTAGACCTCCCAGCTGACACATCTATCTTACGCTGCTGTTCTCCTCCTTCATAAGAATTCACACAGAGCATGTGAAGTACTTCACATTTTGTTTGCTAATAAAGACCATGGAGGGATGTTAAACGAGTAGAAACCACCTTGCAAGAAGATGGGTTGAAAAAGATTATACCACCATATCCTTGCTTTGATTCATAACTCCCAGTCTGGCAATGGTTTAAAGCTTTAAGAAAAAAAAAAACCCAAGAAATAGAGGTGGAAATAGAAGGCACTGTGGTTTCCTGGTGAATGCACCAGCTGCCAACCTTGCCATCAGCTCCGTTCTGTGCCTTCCAACCCTGCAATGTCTTTATCTGGTTTTATTTCCCTGTGCATGAAAAAATAATGTCATCTTGCCTTTTTCTTCTTCTCGTGGTAATCTCCCCTCCAAGGTATTTCTGTGCACTTTAGTAAATCTGTAGCACGCAGACCTGCTTTAAAGCTTGAACTATTGTGGAGACAATTGGGTAATGCCTTGCAGTTTGTTTATTTTTTATTTAAGATTTCACGGTGAAGCATCTGGAAACCGTTCCCTCTGCCACGTTCTTGTCTCTTCAGTTGGTTTATTAATTAAATACTTCTTTCTTTACTTCATTATTTCACATTTTAGCTGCCTCTCACATCTAAAGGAACTGAGAGAAATCTTTAATTCATAGCCTCCTGCATATGCTGTTTCTTGGGGAATTCCTCCTGCAAGCGCTGGGCTTCTTTGGTGCTTTGCTGGGTTGCCATTTCTGAGCAGTTTTATATTTACTCCAGTAGCCACAGGTGATTATTTATTCAACCGGAAGAAAACAACCCACAAGCAGCTGGGAAGCTTTATTTGTACGTGTGTTTTTCTTCTCCAGTCTGCAGTTTGTTAAAACGCACTGTATGAGTATTTAACAATCATTTTTGTCACTCGCGTGCCTATTTATGAGAGGAAAAATAGGCGCTGATTGCATGGTGTAGCTGATTAGTTAAACAAATGCTCTGCGAGCCTCAGCCATGGAGCTTTCTCTGTTGATCCCATATACTCTTTCTCTGCGCAGAACAAACACCAGAGCGGTCTGTATTCACACTTGGCATACACTGGCATAGCAAGTGCTGCTGATTTACGCCACCTAAAGCCATATTTACCCTGCTAGTAATGATGGATTTCGTCAAAACTCCTGATGCCACTAGCACAACAGATTGTAATGAGAACAGGATGGGCTGGGATCAATAGCGTTTTGATTTCCTTAGGCTTGCAGTCCTGTAGCAAGCACATTTTTTTCATTATTATTCTTTCAGAACCATGGCCGGCAGCCAGAGCGGTTCCGTGCACTGCGCTGAGCTCTCTGAGGTATTAAGTTGTGTCTCTTGGTTACTGACAATGGCATTCGAGTCTCTGGTGAGACTGTACAAATTCACTGCAGGCCTGAAAAAATGGAGAAATGACTCCCCAAAGACATTTTCCTAATCCAGAAATGCAGCAGAGTCAGAAGCAACAAAAGAAAACAGGTTCTGCCTTGTTCTAACAAAGTTTCCCCATCCCCGTGTCCCTGGGGATCTAGCGTTCTCGTTAGCACTGGGCGCTGGTAGCCAGCGCAGGCACAAAGCCACGGGATTCATAAGAGAAGCTCATTTATTCTTACAGATGAGACAAATACGGAGAGAAGAGGCAGGGGGGAGTTGGCAGGGAAGATGCAACGCTGCCATCTCTGACTGCTGCACATCGAAGACACATCTTTAGAAGGTGTTCCCAAGACACAATTAGGGAGGCAATTAGATAATCCTGTGAAAAACATTCTGGTAGCCAGCTCTATTGTAGGCAAGGAGCTGAAGAGGTAGTATACTTCTGTCCGTGGCAGGGGCTAAGCACAAAAACTCTCTGTTCTCCTCTCTACCATTGCAACAATTTGTAAAATCCAGTCTCCAGTTCCGCAAAAGTCCAAACAGAACTAAACTAGTGAGAAGAAGCGTGCTGATGAAAGCGCTGTTCATCCGAAGGACTTCAGGCAGGATACAGGTTTTGCCTAATCCGAAGCCTTGGATTGACATTGCATCACAGCGAGCCTGGCATTTGCATCTCAGGTAGCTCTTCTGGATAAGAGTAGAGGGTGGGATGCAACGGGAAAGGCGCGGTGGGGGGGTGTAAGCACAGGCGAGCCGTACGCACCCAGGACACCGGGAAGTTCAGCCCCTCCTGAAATTCCTGCTTCTCTTGCTACCGGGTGCTCAGCCTGCAGGCAGACTCCAGCAGCTTGCAGGTGAAGGTGACAGGATACATCACTTGCTCGTACTCATTTTTACAGGAGAAGGGAATGCAGAATTCCACAACGATCCCAGCCGGAATGATGTCAAGGCAGGACTGTTGAAATTTTCCTGGTTGCTTTTTTCATCAGGGGACCTGAACACTCCGGGTTGTGTAGCAATTATGGATGTAATAACTTGACAATGTTAAATATCATTAATGACTGATCTAAGGGAGCTTGCAAATGACTATGTAGTTACACAGTGTTTGCAGCATAAATACCAATTAACATTGTCGCAGTAGCTGTTTGTACTTAGTAGATTATATCAGGGAATCCCACAGAGTGGGAAGGAGTGTCAAATGATCTAACACAGGAGAAAAGGGTGATAATAGGAAATTGATAATTAAGGAAAATCTTGGTCTTCCCTACGATACATCTGCTAAAGCAATAGGGATGCTCAGGACTCACATGCAGAAACCTGAAAAGCAGTATGTATGTGTCTCTATATATGTCCATCCATCTGTCCCTACCAAATTAGGCAGGGTAAAGGAATTACTCTGGCAGTTAGCTCAAGAAATTCTGCTTTAGCTGAAGCTGCAGAGGCTGTATTGTTGGAGTAAATGGCTTGAGACTCTGGCTTTTGCTCTCGGTGATTTATACAGTAATTGTCTGCAGTATGCAGCACATACATTTGTGAAGCTGGAACGTGCTCCAGTGCAGAGATAATTCTGGACTCCCTCCAGAGCCCACACTGAAGGCCAGCGAGTGTCTGTCACAGTCAGAAGCCGCAGAGCGCTGGGAGCACCAGCCCATCGATTTCAGCAACGAGTTTATATCTCTGACTGATGCAATAGTCTGGAAGATGTTTGTCACTCTCACAGAAAGGGGAGGAAGCACCCTGTTAGCCAGGGTTTGCTTCACAGGGAAGCCTGGGAAGAAGAGTTTGTATTTCATTGTAGACAGAAAGTGCTAATGCTGTTTCTTTCCCCTTCCCTCGGCTATAAATGAGACCCGGAGAGAGGGACAGAGAGAACAAGGAAAAAGAATTGATAAAATGCTGTACTGATCTTTGGTCAATAAACTTATTTCTCGTTAGGCACTAGAGCAGCAGCAGGTGCACAGTGTATGCTCTGCTGCAGGGTACTCATCCTAACAGTAAGAAACCTAATTTTAATAATATTTGCATCAGCATGAATGTGAAGTAATCCCAGTGAAATAATGGCATTTATCCTGGATTTGTACCAGTATCAAAGAAAGCAAAATCAGTGGGAATTTTGTCAAGGGCCTTTTTTACTGACTCAACCAGCCCTGTATTGCAGCTTCCCTTTCTGCTGGGTGAAGGGTCCCTTCTTCCTTTACTTCAGGGTTTGGGGATTTCCTTCAGTGGCTCAGTGGTAGAGACTTTGTCCTTCCCTTCAGAGATGGTGGGCATTTTCCTGATGGGAATTCTTGATTTTATCTTCAGGTGTAGAATATGTAGGAGTAACTCCATCACAAGTGTTGGAGGCAACATCCTTTATGCCTGGCCTGGTATCCCCATTTCCTGCTGGGAACAGCAGTAATCAGGCATCTGTATTTGAAAGGAAGAAGTTGTAAAAGGAATAAACAAGCAGAAGTGTGGAGAGAGGTTTGCAATTTGCATGGAAAAGGCAGGAAGAAGAAGAGAGGAGAGATGCAGCGGAAAATTGAAGTGACAGGGTGGGGCATTAGGTGATGCAGGAGGGCATCTGGAGTTCCTCCAAATCACATTAGAAGAGAACCTGTTCAGAACTCCCACCTCAATGGCTGTTGCATTAAAAACCTATCTAGCAAATCAATCTCAAGTGACTACTGGCAGCAAAAGGCATGTTGTAGGGTGAAGTCAAAAGAGCTAGATGGATAGGTGTGAATATCAAATGCACAGGAGAGCTGGCAATAGGCTTTGAATGTGGTGACTAGGACATGAGCATGGGAGAGCAGTACAAGGGAGAGCAGCACAGGAAACATGGTGCTCTCTGCATGTGTCAGTCTCAGAGAGGTGACAGCTGTCAAGGCAGGATTGTCACCTGCCCTGCTGCACAAATGAGCTCTGCTTATTATGGGAGATTTTGTTTTAATGATGTGCTGCTTTTATTCCTGTGTTCAAGAATCAGAGAGAGTTGATCAAAATTCCGATCTCTGTTAGATGCTGTTAGTGGTTTCCACAGAAATCGAAAAGCCATTAATGCCTCATCAGGAGCATGATTTGGCTCTAGCTCCACTGGTCTCACTAAAGCTGGTGTTACCGGAGTGGAGTCAGAAGGACCCTATAGACACAAATGCCCACGAGAGCAGGGGATGCTCTCCTAACCTGGGGATGGCACTCTTAGGTGGCCTCAAGTTAGTGTAACCTAGCAGTTTGGAGAATCCGTTCATTTTTCTTCTTCTCTTTTCTCCTTTCTCCTCCATGGAGTTGAGGAGAGGTTGCACCATCATGCTAACCACTGTTTCAGAAGACATTTTCTACACCTCTGCTTTATTAAACCATCAATTCTGCACAAGGATTAAAAAAATCTCCCTGCCAAAACACACATGTTCCACCCAGTGTTGGCTGACAGGCAAGAGCCAGAGCCTTGGAAGTGCGTTGGTCATTGTCAGCCGACCAGGCCCTGAGACACCTCCAGTCCCCAGCAATTCCCGGAGCAGAGTGTCGGGACATCAGTGTTCTATTGATGTTGTTCTGTCTTCTTCCCTGCTGGAGAAGGGATACCAAGGGAAAGCCTGGTGATTGTTTAGTTCTGTCCTAGCCAGGAAGGCAGTGGGGCCATACCCCATTCTTAGTTTATTACTATAAGCTCACTCAGTTTGTTCTTCCTGTACGTTTCTTTGTTTTGTGTGTGAATTTAGCCCTCTGGAAGTATCAGCAAACATTTCTGCAGACCTGCAGAGTCAGTTGACTGGGGGTAGCTCCTTAACTAGGTCTTGGCTCTGTCCTGGAAAGATGTTCTGTAGCAGGGAGCATTCAAGGTTTGTGCCTGACCTGCCATTCCGTATTTAGCCCATGTTTTCTCTGCAAGCATCTCCAGATGCTATCTGCAGCTGTGATTCCACAATCATTTTGCAAGATCAATTCAATCCCAGTTCTTCTGGCAGGCCAAATTTGATTTTTGCACTCTGTTACACATGGCTGTGTTTCTGTTGGATTAACCCATGCACGTAGCTCAGACTTTAAGCCAGTTTACACTTTAAGTCAGTTTACACACTGCCTGTGGGGCAACGAGCAGTAACTGATCGAGCATCAAGCTAAAGCAGGGCAGACAGATCATGTACACGTTGCTTGGCGATGTGATATTTTGTCCTGGACTGTCCTCCCAGCTGGGGAGAGGGCAGAGTTGGAACAGGAGGGTCATTGTGCAAGATACCCGGAAAGGGAGAGGGAAACTGGCTAAGCTGAAAAAAGAATGGCAGGAAGAACTAGAGACAGAAATGCAAGCAGGGCCTAATCCTGTATTTTACTGACTTCCCTTTAAGAAGCATGATCTGCTCTCAGGTCCCAGCAACTGTGGCAAAGGTGGCTTTTACTATTTATATCACTTTTTTATTATTCTCACTTCACAGCTACAGGCAGGATTAGGATGGAGATAGGAAATGCTTAGGACCATGCTGGATCTGACCCATGGTGAAAGAGAACAATAAGGGGACAGCCCAGGGGTTGTGGAAGAGCCAGGGTCTGGGGACAGGCAGGAAATTGGCTCCCTCATTTACCATTCCTGCTCCACGGCCCCGTACCAGACATGGGCACAGATCCCTTGCACTCTTCAAAGAGCAGGAAAACATTTTACAGAAGAGAAAACAGAGGCAGGGAGAGAGGAAGGCTCCGTTTTCCAAACAAGGCCATCCATTTTGGACGACTCTGTTTCCTCCTAAAACATGCACCAGGTTTGTGTGAGATCCTGCATGTTGCCAGAAGAGAGCCAAAAACAGAATCCAGGAGACCAGATTGCCTGATCGGGTGCAGTATCCCATCCCAAAGCAGCTGAAGGTACAACCCCTCCATCAAAGGAACCTGCAGCTGGGGTGCCAGCTGAAATAGTTAATGGAAGAAAATATTCACCTAACCATTAATAATTTAGAACCAGAGTTAATTTTGCAGTTCCCCTGGCAGGTTCCTCTGGCCATTAGGGCACTGGCAATGAGTCTTTCCCAGCAACCCAGCTATCGATCAATCTCTCTGAAGGCTAATGTGTCACTGAGAGGTTGGAGATAGCCGTGTCTCAGGGCAGAAGCTGAGCAAGGGAGAATTTATCCCTGCTCTTAAACTTTACTTATCCTCCTTTCCTCTCCCTCCTCTCGGAGAGAGGATAAAAATAAAGGCACATAAACTCAGAAAGAAAGAATAATGGCTTCACCCTGCTGAGGGACTGTATTTTGAGATTTTGGGGAGCTTTCATTGGAAGTGCTGCTGACTTGAAGAAATTCATTTGATCATCTAAACCTTAGCTGGAGTAAACTGCCAAATCCCATTAGATTCCTTGGGATTTACAAGAGATGCTGAATGAAAGATTTATCTGTGACCCACCAGGCCTGCATGGCCACCCAGACCTCTGCTGTCCCCAGGGGCATAGGGCAGCATTGGAGGGATCATCTTTAACCCCTCAGCTATAGTGCAAAGGTCTGAGAAGGTGTAGGGATCACCAGATCCTACCCACAAGAATAGCTTCGGATGGAAGGGGGTCCTGAGCAGGGGCACTCTGGCTTTTCTTGGAGAGGGGAGATCTTTTCATGCAAACCCCAGCCCTGGAGGAACAGGGTAGCAGTGCGCAGGAAAAAGGGATTAATCCTGAGCAACACTCTGAGGTTTTTTTATGTGAGCTCTCTACTTTCTAGCTTTCTCCTCCTGTCCACACTTTTAACATCGCACGAAGGTTTGGGAACAGTGGGAATAGCTTATATGGCATTAGTGCTTGTAAGCAGTAGGCAGGCTAACTGAGCCATGACAGAGTCAGCTCCGTTTCATGCCCTCTTTCCACTTTCTCTGGCCTGACTTTTCTGCTCTATTTGTCTGAAACGAACAGAGATGAAGTGAAATGACGTACAGCCTCTCCCTGTTTCATGCTCAAGTCCTAGAGGGAGAGTGTTACTGTGTCTGGCTCACAATTTGTGGCTCTACTGCAAGGCAGCCTTTCCTTAGCAAGTGCCAGCGTTCACAGAATCCTTCTCTCCCATTCAAAACCCGATTTGCATGCACCACCACCCCCTTTTCTGCCTCTGCTATCCCTGTGCACTTTTCTTCCACAGGCTCAAATCTGCCAGATGTCGAATGTTCCCTGAGAATTCCAGCAGTGCATGAAACTACACAGGGAGTTCCAGATGTGATAAGTGAACTAATACTTATGTGCTTCCTCAGACCCAGAGGGACCTCGGGAACTCACCAGGATCCTTGCCCAGACTCTAGGGAATAAGCAAAGAGGCTACAAGGAGAAAAGGACAGTGGCATTCAGTTCGATGAGGCTTTCTCCTCTGGGAGCCAGCTGTGGCTTGCATTACAGCTGTAAGGTAGACACACGACATCCATGCCCCCATCGAGACGAGATATTACAGCATCGCTGCTGTTGAGGCTTCTGCCTCGCCATGCTGTGGGAAGGAGCTGGGAGTTCTGCCTGGAGTCAGCCAGCAGTGGGAAGCCACCACACACTGGGGCTGCATGAAGAACACCCACCAAGCATGTCTCCTTGTGCTCTTTGCTGGTTGAGAAATTGTTCCGGCTCTAAGTTTTAATCCTTTCTGTATAGAAGCTTCCAACTGGTACAGCTCATTCTTCCTGCTTAGCTAAATGTGTTTTCAAACACTAGCCTGAAACTTAGCGGATGGTAATTACACTTTGACATTAATATTTAAACCACAAACACAGTTAGCACTCTAATACCATCCCCAAAGGCCGCTGTTCATTTACGTTCTATCCTTATGAGACTTAATTATTGCCAGGGATGAATCCTAAAGGGCAAGAAATATTACAGCTCAAAGACTAAACATTCCCATGATTATTAGAGCTATGGACTTTGGGCACAGGGTATGGAAAGGACCTTGGCTATGGTGGTAACATCTATACTGCTGCAAAAATCCGGTGAGTTTTTAAATCCTAAAGCCTGATTTTAAATGGCTGCTGAGTTTTCTTTGAACTTAGAATTATACAGAGACCTCAGCGTTCAGTCAGTTTAGCCAAATAATAACTTTGCAAAACTTAGATGCCAGTACCTGTTGTGCAGGTGGAGAAACAGCAGTGATTTGAGGGCCTGACCCAAAGCAGCATCAGGACCCTGTAGTCTTAGCCTTCCCCTCTCTGGAATGAGTAGCTGAGGTGGTGAGAGTACCAAGTGTCTGATGTTTCAAGCCTGCTGTGTAACTATTCTTCAAGCTATTTCTCCAACGTAACCTCTTCTATGGACCTTTTATAAGAAAGAACCCTGGGATCACAAATTTTCAAATCAGTTTCTGCAGCTGTGGTTAAGTTCCCAGGATACGAAGATCTAGCCGGCCATTTCAGATGCTTTTTGGCAGTCTGAAACACACTTTATTATTTGCGATGCAATAGGGCAATCTGTTACAGAAACGCCAGTAAAAAAAGTTAGATTTTCTGCTGGTGGAACTCCAGAAGCATCAAGAGACTGGGCTGTGAAGGGAGTTTGGCTAAACACTGACTTGATCCTCTGTCAAAAGTAAGTCTGCTCAGTTACTCTCTGGATGTCTCGTAGTCTCTGGGATAACAGCATTGAGCTGGGTGAGAGGGGAATAGTGAGCTGGAGCGGGGAGGAAGAATTCCTCGTGCATCCCCACGGTGACAGGCATCTCCAGTAGCTACCACCCAGCAGTAGGATGCCAACTGTTGTTGAGGACACAGGTTGCTATTGAGAAAAGCTCCTGCTGCCAGGGTTCTTACAGGGGATGTATGAACTCGACCGAGTTCTGCCCTGAAAACCAGATAGTATCAGAGGATTCTCTCCATCAACAGCCAAAACTGGCTGTCCTTAGCAGGCTTCATGTGAAGGCGTGGATCAGAGCCAAACCAGGTGCTGTTTTGAGGCCGTTTTCTGTTGTGCTGCATTAAAGGAGGAGCCAGTGTGGTTAGACTAGTTCCTGGCTGGAGTGTAGCAGGGTCAGGGCATGTGTACAGGGGTGACTCTCCTTCAGTTCTCCTCCAGCTGCACTTCACTGAGGATATCCTGATTTTTGTTTTGAGTGGGAACAGAAATAGCCACACAGATAATTAGCTGAAATTGCCAATTCCACCTGGCTTAGCAACAGCAGTTTTAAAATGGCTTGTTTCCAGTCTTCTGAAGGTAAATAATGAATTCCCAGAGGTCTGATCGGAACCGAAGTTTAGATTTGCCAAATTTCTGTTTGAAATTGGGTCTTGGATGATGTTGTGCTGGACCCAAGCTTACTCCCAAATCTTGCAAGTCTTGGCAAGCCTCTGGCTCGACTTGGGATGAATTTCAGTCCTGAGACTGTACCCCAAAGTATGTGTGCTTTCCTATTTTGAGATGGTGTTATTTATCTTTTGCATGGTTCTAATAAAAATCATAGCTGGGAAGCTGAATTTTGGTTTTCTTCCTTCCTCCCTCCCTTTTCTCACAGCTTCTGTGCTGTGCTGGCTACTGAGTAATACTGTATGTGGTGGGAAACTCAGACCTCATGGAAGGACAGAAATCTGTTGTCATGTATCTTCAGATTTATTACTCGTTTCTTTAACAGTCTCAAAAGCTTTAGTGAAGGGCAGTGCAGACTCTACCACCTGTGTCCGAGGAAAGGCAAGGGAGCTGCCATCTGCTCCCTCAGCCTAAAACTAATGAGTGCATTAACTTCCAGAGAGAGATTCATAAACTTCCACTGCCTGAGGAAGCTATGAGCTGTTGATGTTTAAAGAGTAGCCTCCAAAGATTGCTTAGCCAACCGTGCTCCATTTTATTTAGAGAAACCCTTCAGAAGGCTCCCATTATTCACAAAAAAAGGTGTGTGATTTTTCCGGGGGGTGGATGGCTGGGTTGTAGTAGATTAAATCCATCATTTACATTGCTCTGGAAGCAGGGCTAGTAAGCTCACTCCTACCACCGATGATTTAAAAATAGCAAATACAGGGAGAGTGGCTGTGAAGGCTGTGTCCCTCTGCACAAAAATGGTGTGTGTAGGATGCTGGGGCTAATAGCCAGCATGGCTGTTTGTGTGTTGATGGAAATGATGACCCAAGGAGCAGTGAAACCAGGTGGGTGTAAAGGACTCGTACAAGGAAGCGAGTATCTGGAGCAGGAACAGAAGTCACAGGTCCAATTCTGCTTCCACTTCAACCAATGTGAAAGGCTTTTTTCTGTACTGCCACAGCATTGCATTAATTTTCTCCATATCCTTCTAGTCAAATTAGATTTGTCCTCCCTTTGAGTGTCTAATTAGTCTCTATTTAACATGCAAGTGCAATGTTTTAAATGAGAAGCCTTGATTTGTGGAAAGAGGCATTGACGTTCAATCTATATTTAAATTCATGGGCAAACAGCCTGTGGACTGAGATACAAGCTGACAGAGCCACTGAAGTCCCCACAGAGGCTGACACTAAAAGCCTGAACCACTGGTGTGTTTACCCCCATAAATTGATGGTATAAATGCAGATTAATACAGGGGTGACTCAGATCCTTTGACTTTAGCCCATCTTGCTTGGCTAGCACAGAGTGGGGTGCACACTGATGTGCCCGCTTTGACTGTCCCAGATTGCTTTGCCTCATATCTCCAATGAATGCTGACCTGAACCATTTCGTGGAGACTTTTCTCCTTTTTAAACACCAAGCCTCAAAATTTTCCAAGCAGCTCTTTGGGGCTTTAGCCACACGACTCCCATTAAAGTCAGCAGCCGTCACATACGACGTTCTCATGAGCAAATTCATCCCAGAGCACCCTGAGATGCAGCTATCGGGAACCATGCTGCTTTTTGGCAGCTGCCCATCAGGGAAGGGTGGGGAATTTCCCTGCGGTGAAACGTTATGCCGTGTGAAGTTGTTGAGGACCTGCTTCTTCATAAAAGGAGAAGGTTGAAACTGCTCCCACACGTCCCGGAGCCGCTGCTAAAACGCTAAGGAGGGAGCTGGGGTCAGATGGGTAATTGCTAAAATGAGCAGTTTGCAAAGTGCTCGCGGTTTGCAGCGTTGGAGCTTTGTGCACAGTGAGTTTAATGAAATTACGAAATGAGAGAAGGCAAGTTTTTGTTGCTGCCATTGTTGGAGCTGTTGTTCTGCAGAGGGTGTGATGTTAGGGGCCTTTTTAAGCAACTGCACAGCAGGGGCCGTTTGCTCTACTCAATCTTTGCTCTGTGTAAGACACGACTGTCGGAGCGTGGTCTACTGGCCTCTTATTTGTTAGCCAGCTGTGTGTAAGCAGGAGCCTGGGTAGCATCTTGGTGTCATATTTGAGATGCTGGTGACCCGGTGGTGGCTGGTACCGGAGCTTGGATGATAACACAGCCTATAAAAATGAAAATGATACAACGCAGTTTTAAATCTCATTTTGTTAGAGCCACAGCACCATTTCTGAGGTGCAGAGGTTAGGTTTTTCCCTCGGGTGAATGTGCCTAGCGCTTTAAAGAAAATATTGAGCATTTTCCAAGACTTTCCGCTTCTTCTGTATGTGGGTGAGAGGTGCCCTGGGAATACTGATGATCACAGCAACCCAAGGAAGGGCCCAGTTCTGTCATAGCACCTGATTCTATATAAGCAGTTGGGTTTGTTGTGACATAAAATCCTATTGATGACTCTGAGAGAGACTTGCCAAGAGATAATAAAGAATAAAAGTGGAAGAGTGCTCCTCTGCAATTACCTTAGCTGCTCTAAGTAACAAAAGAATGAATAATTTTGCATGCAAGTGAAGCTACGCAGAGATTAATTTGGCCTACAGCTTTATTTTTTTGGTGAGTTCTCTGTACGTTTTTCTTTTCAAAGTCTATTTTTCTGCTCACTGTTTGCAAAGAGAGATTGACCGTGACACAGAATGAACACGTGGTTGTTTGAGGAGTAGCCTGACATGGCCTGTTTATCCTTTGATTTCAAAAGCACAGCAGATAGAACTATCTGTCTAGTTCTCCTTCTGTAAGTCCCTCCTTATCTTGCCTTTATTTCCTCTTCTTGAAAATTATAATAGTACAATTGCATGGGAGCTGAGATCTTCTGGGCCAAATTGTAGAACAGGAGTAAGCTCTGTGCCAAGACATGAAAAAGAAAACGTCAGAGGAAAGAATATAGGGAGTGAAGATGAAAGTGCTGATATGACTTTAACTCTAGTGTCATCCACAGCAATGCTTTAATTTATTCAATCAATTTCAGGGCCCTTAGGCTGGGAAAGGATAACGCTGGGATATTAAATCTGTCCCTCTCTCCAATCTGTCACTGCTGTGTCAGAACACATTGATTCTTCTAGTCCTGCTTTTATTAACTGTCTCCTCAATGTGGCCTCTCAGTCTATCACACACTAACCTGCAATTGCTTGCTGAGTGCAAGACCCCTGGAAAACCTCTGGCTTCTCTGCTGACCCCATTTTTTAGCACTGTCAGTGCAGATGTGATGACCTGCTATTACTGTATGTCATTCATCCCCACATACCTGGGAATTGCTGTGGAAGACCAGACTGGAAGTCTGTTTTGTCTTCTGCTCTCTCACAGACTCAAAAGGTGCATTAAAAAAGATGTAGTGTACCTAACTATGGGGTGCATACAGAAAAGTGTGGCCAGCGGGTTGAGGGAGGTTCTCTTCCCCCTCTACTCTGCTCGGGTGAGGCCATGTCTGGTCTAGTTCTGGGCTCACCCGTTTAAGAGAGACAAGGAACTGCTGGAGAGAGTCCAGTGAAGGCTACAAAGGTGCTGAGGGACCTGGAGCATCTCTGTGCCCAGGAAAGGCTGAGAGCCCTGGGGCTGCTGAGCTGGAGAAGAGAAGACTCAGAGGGGATCTGATCAATGCTGATCAAGAGCTAAAGGGTGGGGGCAAGAGGATGGGGCCAGACTCTTGTCAGTGGTGCCCAGCGACAAGACAAGGGGCAACGGACACCAAATGGAACCCAGGAGGTTCCATCAGAACAGGAGGAGAAACTTGTTTGGTGTGAGGATGCCAGAGCCCAAGAACAGGCTGCCGAGAGAGGTTGTAGACTCTTCTTCTCTGTAAGAATCAAAACCCATTTGTATGCAACCCTGGGCAACATGAACTAGGTGACCCTGCTTTAGCAGGGGATTTGGATGAGCTTGACTTCCAGAGATCACTTCCAACCCCCACCATGCTGGGATTCTGGGATTCTGTGTAACTGTGTTGTAAATCCCGTGACATGAGGAAGGGTGATCTGAGGGATGTTCCTCCCAGATCCCCATTGATGATGGGGTGGGAGCTGATCACCTTTATATTTTGTCTGCAGTTTGGTTAGTTCAATTGCAGATGCCATCCCTGCAGATGGCATTTCCAGCGTGCTGGGCCTTGGGCAATCTCTGTCAGGCAAGCAGCTGCCTAGGGCAGTAAGAGGTTTAATAGTTGCTCGCTGTGCAAATAGCTCAGAGCTGAAGGACAGACATTTCCCAGTTCGGCTACAGTGGCAAAGCACCTAAGGCTGACCCAACTATCCCTAAATTAACTCTGTGCTTGAGAGTATTCTAAAAGGGCCAAACTCATCCCTCCTACAGCTTGCTTAGTATGCATTCAAGTCCTCTCTAAAGGCTAAGTCTACTTGTTAGCATCCTGTGGATTACTTTCTGAAAGTACTAGTGGTTGGTGTCACTGGTTTTTTAGATGCCCACCTTAGTGGCCAAAGCTGATGCACACTTATGCCTCTGTAGAGCTTTGCCTCAGTGATTTCTGTTCCCCAACAGCACAACGAAGTGCATAGTCAAGAACATTAAAGCTGGAAGCAATGTTTGGGTCACCCACTCTGACCTTCTACCTAATGCAAGCTAAAGACTAACCCAGGCTGCCTGTCTCCTCAGTTTGGACTTGACTCTTACTAATCTTGTTTTCAGAAACTACCAGAGCTAGAAAATCTAGGAGGCAGCTTTTGTATGAGTGGAAATGAATCAGATTAATCAGAGAAGTAAATTCCCCAGGGAGCTGAGCAGAGTAAGGGACCTACACGTGCAGCACACCCCATGTCACATCACAAGTGAGAGACTGAGAACATCCTACCTAACCATCATTGTCTAGCCCGATTACTCCTGCAAAGTTTGGAGAATTGTCTGAGGTTCCCATGATCACCTTCCCAGCTGCAGCATCCAAATCCACTTGCAGCTTTGAAAATGTCAGCCTTTTGGCTATTTCCTGATGACTTTATCCACAGCCCCCGAGGGCCTCAGGGATGGCCCCAGTATTTTAACCACTGCAAAGCCGGGCACTGGCAGTGGGCTTTTTCAAAAGCTATGAATTTTTACCAGTACTGAATACTCTCTGTTGTAAAGAGAGGTACTTCTCCCCTCTGAGCAATTAAGATACCTCTTTCTTGATTTATTTGCCCATAAAATTCCAGGTGTTTTTGGCACTGTTTCTCTTCCCTCTAGCATGAGCAAATATTTAGCAGCAAATCCTCACCTTAATTTCATTAATTATCTGCTAGGGCTGGAAGCCTCTGAAATAATGTCTGGTTTTAATAGAGATTTCACAAGCAAAATAATCTCCCAGTGCCTTCACTTCTTTCAAAGGTCTTTTTCTCCTTTTACTCTGAATCTGGTTTTAATTCTGTCTCCTTTACCTTCCAAGGACTTTCAGGTTTCTTTGTTCTCATCTGAGATGGAGAAGAATAGGTAATTGTGTTTCATTGCCATGTGCAATACGGTCTGATCCAGGGTAAGTTTCTCACTTCCGCAAATAAACAATGAAATAAAGTCCCTAATTCATCCAAGTGATTTTTCTTTTTAATCCCTGCATGCATATTTATTCACTGTGTCTGTGGAGATCAGGTTGGAAAGAAAGAACCCATCTTGCTTTGCTTGGCACATCCTAGCATGAATAATACACAGTGAGGAAAGGAAGTGGAGAAGAAAGAGCTGACTAAAGTCTTCCTGAAGTGATGCTCTTCAAGATGTCATCCAGGGACCCTAAAATAGCTGAGAAATCAAGATTTATTTTTTTTTCCTAGAGAAGTCCCTTCTCCCAGGGATTCTTATGAAGTTGAATCTCACTTAATCAGTGATAGTCCTGATGGGTTCTGCTGCTCCTTACTTCCCTCCTGCTTCTGCAGCAGCACTGGGACTGAGAGGAAAATAGCAAAATTAAAAGACTCCCAACTGTTTAATTAAAAATTAAATATTCCTGGTGACAGAGGATGGTGCTGAGTGTCCAGATCCCCGCTAGCTTACTCAGAGACACCCAACAGAGTTGCCTAGGAAAAATACCAGAAGAGCCAAATAGATGAAGGCCAGCTTAGGGCAGTGGCTGACGGTGCCTTGAGGGAAGCCATCAAAGTCCATGGATTTCTGTATTATGTTGTCATTGGTAGGGGAGAACTCTAGGTGACTGAAAAGGCCATTTTTCTGCTGATAGAATTTGATCACCCCCCTTCCTTCTTGCCAGCCCTCCTCTCTGCAATCATTCAGCCAGGGCCTACAGTGATGGGCTTTGGTAATAGTTTTGGTCTGTGAAAACAATAATGTCCACGTCCTGGGGGCTCTCCAGGCCTAAAGTTGGCCAGCTCACTTTGAGTACTTTGAGTATTGTAGTGTGTGCTTTGGGAGACCCAAGGACCTCCACATTTCTCGCAGAGTAAGGAGCACCGTCTGATCCACAGTTTTACCCTGGCATCACTGCCTCTTAATTTAGAGATTGTGTTCTGTGGGTATGCTGGTTGCAGCCTCTGGCAGCCAAGAAGCAAGACTTCAGTCTGAGTGCTCTTTTGGTTTCAGGCTGGCTGTTCTGGACAGTGATCACATCAGCGTCCAAGAGCTAAGCAGGATAACATGTCAGATGGAAGCTCTCTGTGGCATCTCAGGGAATTAATGTATTTATTTTAATAGATCAAAAGCTGATCCATATCTCCAGACATGGAGGTGACTCAGCAGCACTCCTATATTCAAGACAACTTGAAATTAAAGCCCAGCATGACATTTTGTTATGGAGAACATGAGCAGGGTACACACCTCTCTATCGTGACCAGCTGTTGGGAAGTTGTAGTATTGTTTATCATCAGTTGCAGAGATTTGTCCATCTGCAGTGTATGTAATTGCATCCTGCCTGTTGGTGCTTTCCCGTTCTTTCCACAGCATTCCTGGCTCCAGCAGCATAGGGCCTGGCACAGCTCCTCTCTTCTCAGTGGCAAAAGCTCGTCTTGCTTCAGCAGAGGAGGGACAGACTCACGCAGTCCAGACGTGGTTGCGTGTCACGTCGTTATGGGCAGGTTAAGACGCAGTTGTGTCCATCCCCAGCCGTGCCTGTGGTGCCAGGAGAGGAGCAGATCTGTGAGCACACACGTGGCAACGCTCACTGGGGTCCAGGAAACCTCCTCTCCCTCCACGAGTGCTTTCCAGGGACTGCCTTGCTTCAGCAGCATCGCTCCAGAGCATCCCTCTGTGGCTCCGTCACTCTGGGCACGTTCACCGTGCATGTATCACCTTAAAGTGGGGCCAGTGTTCACTTTTCAGAACTTGACTTGCAGTATTTTAGAAAGCAGGAACTGATATTCTGTTTGTGTCTCTCTAGTTGTCCATCCCTGTCCCTTTGGGGAACATGCAGCCCCTGAGCCCAGAGGAAAACTCTGTCCTGCTGTACCCAACTAACAGGCACAGAGGGGAGCGGGGGTTTCTGCTGGTTTATTCCCCAAGGTGAGGATTGTGCTCTCATCTTTTAGGTAGAGTAAGAGGCTGTTCAGGGCACTGCTGGGTTTCCAGATAGAGAAGGTGGTGGCTATCATAACAAATCAATGTCTTGCACACAAAATATCACTATAAACAGGGAACACATTTCTCATGGAGTCACTCTTTCTCCTGGGACAAACAGGCAGATCAGAAGTTCCCAGAAAATGAAATACATCTTGCAGAGCCTAGATGGATGTGTTCGGCTATGGGCAAGAGCAGAGCGCGGGCTGTGTGCAGGTGTGGAGGGGTGAGAGCTGCCATCAAGTGCTTTCCAAACCCTATGAAAAATGTTGCACTGAAGAGTTTGGTGGGGAGAAGGCTCTGTGGGAAGAGGGATGAGGGAGCCAGAGAAAGGGAGGAATGTCGGTTTCATTGAGCGAGTTTTCTTATCATCACTCTGGAGAGCAGTGTGTGATATGTATGAAGATGTAGTAGATTGGTGTGTTAGTGAATTTTAAGTGGGAAAAATCACTTTTGTAGGAAATGCCTCAAGACAGGATTTCAGTCATGGTGAGCATGGAGAGCACAGTGATTTACAGAGTGCTTGGAACCAGTTAAATATGCAGAGGAAGGAGAGTTGATCAGTCAGGACAGTAATCCCAGAGCAGGGAGAACTCACTTTAAGCATACCAGGGCAAAATTATTTAGAAGATCTCCCCGAATAATTAAGCACTGCTTCTCCTCTTCATTCCTAAACGTATTTGTTAGTTTGTCTCTTTTTTCACCCGAATCCCATTTTCCCATACATGTAATAGGAGATATTAGCAGAGAGCCTTTGGGGACTAAATACATCATCCATTAACACAGTAGACAGACATCCTGGCAGAAGGACTGACAGCAGTGCGTGGACAAATAGGTGAGTAGGTAGTGGGGGGATAGAGAGATGGGTAGAGACAAGCAGACAGGCAAACAAATCACTGTTTGCAAACTATAGAAGCTGTATAGTTTGCTTCTATAGCTTATCTAAGACTGTTGCAAGTCACTTGCTGCATTTCTGCTCTCATCAGGAAATGGGCATGTGGTCTGGGGCCACTCGGGGACACGCTGACATTTAAAAGCTTCAGTGAAACCACGTATTGGCCTGTTTGTGCGTGTGGAAATTCCTCTCAGACTTGGTGACTCTATCAAGTTAAATGGAGAATTGCAGCAATTGTTGCAATCCACTGATAGCAACACAGGTTTCTGAAGAAGTAGGTCACATTGGGGAGCAGCACACCTCAGGTGGAAAAATGAGGGTTAGCATCTGTTTGTAGACCTTGAAGCAAGATCAGAGTATATGGGATAGAAGAGAAGGGTGTAGTTCCCATAAATAACTTTGCAGGCACTGACTAGCATACATCCAGAGTCTAGAGCATGCTCCTAATTGTCCCTCATCTGAACAGCCCCAAATTGAATTGCCTAGTTAGGTCATCTCTGCAGCTCCTAATCATGGGTGACATCCAACGCTTATTCAATGAAACTTTTTTTCCCAGCACTAATTATTAAGCCTGAAAAGTTGATATTGAGCGAGGCCGTTGAGCCAAGACGACCCAATAACTAGCGGGGAGGAGAGATTATTTCAATAAAAGAAGTTTGCTTGAGGCAGATGGAGTTCCCAGGCTGCACCGGGGCAATATGACACATGAAATTGTCCTCTGGCTTGAGTTGACAACTCTAACTGTGCTGTTAAAAAGCCACCAACA
This sequence comes from Eurystomus gularis, assembly GCA_013400335.1. NCBI lineage: Eukaryota > Metazoa > Chordata > Aves > Coraciiformes > Coraciidae > Eurystomus > Eurystomus gularis. The sequence goes on from VZZY01002816.1 coordinate 216,415, forward strand.
AACTGGAGTGAGGAGTTGCAAGAAAGGACACAATGAGGGGGGAAATCGAGGGCATTTTAGACAAAGTGTAGGTAAGTGGTGAGTATGAAATGCAGCAAGGCATGGCTGGGAGACTCCGAATTCCTCTGTGGCAGAGCTCAAAGAGAACTGCTGTGTTTCTGTGGGATTAACAGGCGGTCACTAAGTGATCTGCTCCTGCACAGTGGGATAGGCTTGTCCACCCAGTGACTTTCTAGCTAAAAGACCTCTGCATCCCAGCCCTTGATTTAGAAGGAAATGCTTTGTGTTTGTACCAGGAAAAACCTCAAAGTAAATTAGTCCTCCCTTTAAATGTGGAGGCTGTTCCCCAGAGCTGTAGCTGGAAGCCCAGTGCCAATATCTGCTGTGTGGCACCTACACACCAGTCCTGCCAGTTCTGTAGAGAGACACCTGGAGATGTTTGTGCGATAAAAGACACGTTCATAAAAACAGAAACCAAGCTCCTTCTGCTACCTTCTCTTCCTCCTTTTCTCTCCTCTTTTAGATTTGCTCCCTCTCCTTCCATTTTCTTCATCTCTCTCTTGTTCCATATGCTTTGCCTTGCCCTGTTTTCCACCCTCTCCATGACCCACCTGACCCTGAGAGGTCCAGTTTGTAACCAGGACTGCTCGGAGCTGACACCTCTGTGTCCTTACTTTTTTCTCCATACTTCACAGGACCTGTGCCTTGTGTTCTCTGTCCTGGGATGCTGCTAACAGCCTCTTTAGGGAAGGAAATGGCATCCCATAACAAGTCGGGTGGTATATGACATCCAATTATCCAAACAGAATATAATGTAATTTCACCCATGGGCAGCGCTGAAAGGAATGAATTTCCTCTGAGTGTGATGTATGAAGCCGCCTCTGCTATCTCTGTTTGCTGAGCCTCTTGCTTCATTCCTAGCTCCCTGGCAAATCTCTAAAGCTCAGAAGACGCTGGAGCACAGCACGTTTCACAGCTGAGGAACCAAGATAAACCAGAGACATAGCAGCTTGTTGTTTAAATCCCAGAGCAAACAGAGGCAAATTAACGGGTCTATCTATATCCCTCCCTTTCACTCTTCTGTTTGTCTTTTCCTTTCTTGTTTTCTCTCCTCTTTCCCTTTTCCTTTGTTTTATTCCTTCTTTGTTTCTTGTTATGATAAACATGATTCATGCCACAGTGGCATTCAGCCTTAGAGGCTTTGCTTTACACCCGGGGAATGGCTTGGACAAAACAAGGCAGTTCAGGGGATTTAGCAACTTATATTTAACCTGCTTTCCCCAGGGATGAGGTGCTGGTTGGGAAGGCGAATGGAGCTGTGCTGAGATGGGTTAGCTAACTCCTGAAGGGAAAGGCCAGCAAAGGTGCCGGGCTCTTTCCAATCTTACATCTCACGGGTTTTTGACAATACTCTTAAACATCATAACACCCATGCTCCAGTGAGGAAGCCTGTAGCATTCCTGACTGCCTCTGGTTTGGGACAAGTGTTCAAAGGTATGGAGGCACCTATAAAAAGAGAAACACATCTAGCAAAATGGTCAAAGCCCCTAAGCAGTTTGAGCGTCTGTGTATAGGAAGGGGCCACTCAGCTCTTTGGATGCTTATTGGGGTCTTGCTGCATCCGTGTCTGCATCATCAGGTGCCAGCAGCCCACAGTAACTCTGCCTTGTGTTTTAGCTGGGGCAGGTGGATGCAGGAGCTTCTTGTGCTGCCTCTGAGTACTTGCACCATGTGTCTGCCTGTGCTAAGCATCACATTGCTGCTCTGTGAGAAACACAGAGGAAACCATCTTCCTGAATGTAGAGTGCCTCAGGCAGCGTTGGGAGGGGTAAACAGAGACTTTCCTGTTGGTAACACACTACCCTGAGCACTTAAAACTTCCCTTTTAGCAGCCAGTTGTCCAGATGGGAGCAGCAAATTATGCCATAATAAAGGAGTCACAGGTAGGAGAAGAGAGAAGGCAGAAAGCAGAGAGAAGTTGCTGTGAAAGAACATGTTGGGTATTTGTCTCCACTCCCCGACCAGCTGGGTGAATCTTCAGGCCAAAATGGGGACCAGCTATGGCACAGCTTCTGCTCTTCCTGATGAAATGCCTCCTTGCAGAATGGAATTAATGGGATTTAAGGGTTGATTTTAGTCTTTTGGATGCCCTGTGGTCTAGGATAAGCTTTAGGACTTCTTTGTGGGCTGTCACTACCTTTGTGAGTGGAAGGTGCTGTCATTCGTGCCACTACAAAGTTAGAGCCGCTCCAATCCAAGCAGAAGAGTTGCTTCAAACGTATACTAGTCTAGCTGAGACTAGCTGTGGGATTACCAGGATGTAAGAGAGTGATGGTTTGCCTAATCCAGGACTGTGCCACTGGGAAAGGACAACGAGACTCACTTCAGAGGGAAACATAAAGTGAGCATGCTGCACAGCAATCATCATATGAAGGCACACAAGTGGAACACTGAGAACTATTTACAGGACACTCAGTGTGAAATTTCTTTGGCCAACACATCATGGCTGTGTCTCCTCTCAGGCATTCCCTTGATTGGCACTGGCTCTGTGCACGCCAATAACTGGCTGATAAAAAGGCCAGGATACTTCTGCCCTGCAGCAGGTTATTGGTGGATTCTTCTCTTCTGAAGGCTTGGAAGTGGGTGAGAGGAGAATCTCCTCTTTGCAGCACTGGTGGGACACTTAGGAGAGGCTGTGCAGGAGTGAAAGGAGCAGCCAGCACTGCCCCACACAGTCAGAAAACATGAAAGCAGAACTTGTGTTATTCCTTCTGGGCTGGACTGTGATGCAGCCTGTAATTGTAGGATCACACACGATCTCCTGCATCATGCAACACATCAAACAGCATGTGCTGCAAACTCCAGCTGTATTCTCCTAAGCTGCTGCCTTCATGTTTATTTAAAAGAGCTGAATGTGAAGCTTGTTTCAAAGTACACCCAATGGAAAATGACAGCAAATGGTGCTGAGAGCAAGTGTGCAGATCCCAAAGGCCTGAACGTAAGAGAAAACCCCTTTCCTATGGGAATAGCATGGGGAGGATTCAGAAGAGCCAGTTCTGCCAGCCCTTTTTATGATCCTCTTCTCCTACCCTCCTGTGCCTTTTTCCTTGCTGTTTAATGTAAATACCAACCGGTTGCTCAAGGCATCTTTGGCCTTCTGAAGTGATGGTGCCTGTTTGATCTGCCATTGAAAGGGCGTTGTCGTGGTTTGGCATGTGTGCGTCTTTTCTGCTTCCTTGCTGTGTCTTTGTCAGGGGTATAATTTAGGACTAATTAATCCCCAGCTCTCAGGCCTCACAAAGGAGCATCAGCACCTGGTAGACTCTTATTTGCTAAAGCCTTTATGAAACGGGAACACTCTTTCATCTTATAATACAAATAATTAGAATAACTTAGTGAAAGTCCCCTGGGATGCAGTTCATGCTTAAAACACTTCTCTTCAGTGCCTAGTTCCTTTGGCAGCCGGGGTATGGAAGAGCTGGAGGGGCTGTGACCTCTTCCCTGGAGACACTACAAGCCTTTGGTCTGTGTCCCCGCGGGCTCCAATCCTTTCTAAGAAGCTGAATTTCAGAATACCTTTCCTAGAGAGCAGCTGAAAAGAAGGGTGATACATAGGCTTGGAAGAGGCGAGATGGATGACAGATGGTGTTTGTCAATGCAGCAGATCCTCTAATGGCTCTTCTGGCTTTGCTCTGGTACAACAGTGCATGGGGGCCTGGTGCCTTTCTGTGGGACCCTTCAACTCTACATGGTTCTGGGTCATCCCATCAGCTCTGTACAACGGAGATGCTCACACAGGTATGCTCAGTGGCACTGCCTTTGCCTTTGGAGCGCCTTAGCATCTTTGAGGCTGGTGGACTTCAAGGTAACACCACCTCAGGCAAGTGGTTCTGCATGTTGCAGGGCTGAACCCCATTTGTGTCCATAAAGATCAAGATCTCCAAGATCTGTTCTTTTTCTTTTTCTTTTTTGTGATGTGACATCATGTTGCAGAGAGACCTGAAACCTTTCGCATCTCTGGGATTTCAACCTTTCGCAGTCCTTCCGCTGTCAGTAACGTAATCCCCTCACACATACTCAATTGCTGCCTTGGGTGATAATTTCCCTGCTTTTAATGTATTTGCACATTGAGGTTGAGTTATAGTTGCTGTGGGAACCATAACTTTGAGTTTTATGATTCAAAAAGAAGAAGAAGAGTATATTTATATACTTTATTTTGCTTATGAATCAACATGATAATATCGATGCAATGGAAGAAGAAAGAGAAACAAACTTCTAAACAGAAAGTATAACATCAAATACCAAGCTGTTTATTTTCCCTTCTGTAAAGTTCCCCTAACAGGCAGAATCCTCACAATAAAAGAGGAAAAATTATGAATGAGGAAGCAGACTAAGAGGCAAAATGAAGTTGTTGAGAGATAAAATGTTTGCATTTACCAGTCATAGATCGCAGCATGCCAGGAACCTTCATATAAAACCAGCCAATAACTGGAGAAACTGAGATTGGCAGAGTCCAGAGCTTATTGTGGGCAGTTTGAACCACGCTGTCATCACTCAGGGGAAACAAAACAGACACTGAAAAGCCCGTGGGGGAGACCTAAAATCTGTTTGTGGTGTTTGTCCCACTGCCTCGGGGGAGCTCCAAAAGGTTTGTTCCTCAGACTCAGAGGAACTGGGAAGGGTTTGTAGGAGGCTCAGGCAGAGCCTGCATTACACTGTTTCCATTTCTCAAAATGAGGAATCTGGTTTTGATCTCGTACTGGTGTTAAGTCAGGAGGAACTTTCTTCAAGTTAATGGTGTTAGATGGCATAAATCGGGAGTAATGGAGGAGAACCAGGCTCTGTAGCGTACAGGGGCTTCACTTCCCAGCAGCGGCCAATACTGTGTCCTAGTCACGAGCTAATATGATGTAGGATGCTAAAGCACATTCTGCGTGTGCCGCTGCCTTTCTGACATGGCTACTTCTGACGAAGCCACAAAGTTATCTTTTTTCAATTTATTTCTAATTTAAAAAAAGAGAAACCCTTTCACTTTCGCAGCCTACAGCCACTCGTTCACTGCTCACCCTGCCTCCTGTGATCTAATCTGTTATTGATTTTTACTGAGGTGGTGTCCGTAGCGGAAGCGAAGCAGCCCAAATCACGAGTCACTTCTGAAAATTGCTACCAGCCTCTTGCCAGCTGGTGAAGAGGGTGATTAAAAATGACTGCAAAGGCAAAATCAATCGGGCCCCTTCAGGAAGCTGTTTGGGTGCGCAAAACCAACAAGCAAACATTAGCAATATTAAAATCAGATACTTTCAAAAGCTTCAGCTGGTCTCCTATGGGACAGAAATAGCTTTGTTTCCTAAACACAGAGCAGGGATTTATTTCCCCAGCAGACAGTGATGGCCGAGGAGGAGTCACTCTAGTGTGTTAGATAAATAACATGTGTTTCTAACATTATTTTGCACTCCAAAGCTCACAAAAGTCATAACGGCCTTCAGGACAATAAATCTAGAGAACGGGTTATGGATTTAACATTTTAGCTCCTGGATAGCTGCCCTGAGACTGATATTAAATGGGCTGTCTGGTGGATCAATGGCTTCTCAAGACACACGTGTCCCGGCTCAGTCGGGCTCTGACCCCGCTGTGGTGAAGGCTCTCACAAGGCTCCCGTGGAGCTCACTTGGAGCCCGTGTGCTCACCCCAAGAGCAGCTCCAACTCCTGCTGGGGTAAAGCGTAGTTTCAGTGCTGTATTCACAGGGTCACTGTTCTCCTAGGAGCACAGCATGTTGGTGTTTATAGATGTAACCTCAGAGAAACTTTGGGAAGCACTGAAGCTTGAGGGTGCCCATAGGGATCAGACACATGCAGGCATTAAGTGACTTACCTGGTGCTGCCCAATCTCTCACTCAGCACTTACTGTCAAGGCCCTCAGTGGGTATAAACTGCTCTAAATCCAGTAGATTCACTGGAAATATACTGACCACACTGGTCTACACCATGAGAGCTGGTAGTTGCGGTCTCAGATGGAGCTGAGGTGGTTGCTGACTGTCAAAAGTATCTCTCATCAAGCAGGGGTGGGTGTATTGTGGTGTGTTGATAAAGCAGGAGACAAGTCCAGCAAGATCTCTGCATCTCCTCTTGTAAGGCATGAGAAGGCTTGGCCAGGCTGTTTCTGTTCTTGCCTGTCAAATGTGCTCGTTCTGCATTTCCATTACATCAATTATGGCCACAGCAAATATTTGATTTCAGTGAAACGTGAAAGGAAAGGAAAGGAAACCGCCTCTCCTTCCTGGCTCAGGGTGGGCTGGATGCGGGTCGGAGCAGAGGAGATGGGAAGAGAGCTGGGGAAGCAGCTCTCACAGTTTGTGGACGAAGTGGCATGAATATGTATGAGACTGTAATTGGCTCCCACACGTAACCAAGGTGCCTGAAGGCCCAGGCGTCCTGGCTAATTGTTGTAGACAATTAATAACTTAGATTCTACTAATTCCATATCGTGCTGTGCAACTCATTACAGGAACAGAGAGTGAGATTCTCTGCAAAAGCTGCTTGGAGATAGGGAGCGTTTGGGGATCCAGGCTCAGGGGCAGAGAAGGTCACAGCTGGGCTGGCACCGTTCTTGGCTCAAACAGCAAGGAAGAGTCATCGTAAATCACAGCCACAGCAGGAGACGGTGACACTCGTCTCTCCATCAGCCTTTGGCTGGGTTCTGGAGTCACACTGAGGGAGGGCTCTCACCCTCTCCTCCTCCCTGGAAACAGGAGCTGCATAATGAGTCTGTGGGTTTGGGAAAGCACAGAGCAGATCAGACCACATCCTTACCCTGTGACCTGGCATACACATGGACCTCTCTTGTGATGATCTGAATTCCGTAAGTCAAAAACATAATTAGACTCCATTGTGTCCCACCCCCGGGGATCTCCTGCACGCTGGATGACTAGTGGTGGTATGCGACTTCCTGGAGCCCACTTGAGGCGTTCATGATAACCTGCCACTCAAACCAAGCCTCCTTGAGAGGAAACACTAGTAATCGTAAGAGGGGATGTGGCAGCTACCCTGTTTGCTCTCTGTGGCAGGGCCTGGAAGAGATGCAGACAGTGTGTGTGGGAGGACTCACGCTGGCATCAGCAATACCTCTCCGCACGTCCTGGGGAAAGCCGGTATCACTCTCAAGCCAGGCGGCTTTGTAAGTAGGCTGAGCAGTGATGGACCCTGCTTTGCAGAGTCTAATAACGCTCACTTTTCCTGGGTCTAATGCACTTGTCACAGCAGCTTTCATCAAGAGCAAACAGCACCTGAGAGAGTGCAGCTCCCCAGAGCTTGCATGCCCAGGAAATGGATGGTGCTCCGAGCTGAGATTTTACAGGCAGCATGGAGCACATTACATCTGGAATCAACTGATTTTTGTGGTGTTCCAACGAGTGCCTCCATTAGCTACCTCTGCTTCCCCTTCCTCCAGCATTCACTTGGGCTTACTGGGGTTTGAACTGCACAGCTTCAGTGACTTTCTGTCTCCTATTCCTATTTTAACTTTCTCCTTTGCCAATTTTTTTTTCCAGAGTTTCATGCTAAACATAAGAAAGTTCCACCTCTACAACTTTCCTATCCGTCTGGCACAAATTCTGCAGCAGAGATTACAGCTACCAGTCCTATGCTGTAGTTTTCAGTTGTCCCATTTTTAGTCCCCTCACCTATCTCCTTCACTCTTTCTCTCTTTTGTATATTCTCCTTCCTGTACCCACACATTCCGCTGCTTTTTCACTTCCCTTCCTGCTCTTTTGGACAGCCTGACCACAGCAGAAGAGGTTCTCCAAGACCACAGTCCTGTCTCCGTGGACTGAAAGGGAGATGTTGGGCTGAAGTTTGGACTTGATGATCCTAGAGGTCTTTTCCAACCTAAGTGATTCTATGAAAGGGGCTCAGTGTCCCACAGATCCGGTTAGATTACTAAGGGGATCCTGAGAGGGATCCTGGATGCCCTGTTTTGGGACGGGATCATGTGAGCTACATTGGATGGTGGTAAAGATCCAAATAACTACAGTTCTAAAATGTTACTGCAAGGAAAAATGGGAAATAATTCTAAATGAATGAATGTAACAGACTGCTGATGGGCACTGGTGGAACTTTAATCTCTGGGCCTTATTAAAGTAAACACATCCACACCACCCACCAGCTCTGGCCATTCTCACTGCTTTGCCATCTGCTGCAGGATGGCTGGATGGACAAAATTTCCATAATTTGCAGAATGTCCTCATGCGAAACGCAGTGGGAAGGCTGCTGATAGTTTCTGGTCTTCTGGCTCTGAAGAGGCAAAGCTGGGCTTTTGCTATAGGGAGGAGATCCAGACTGCCTCATGTGTAACTCTTCCTCATCTGAGTTTCAGAACTGGCAGACCTTTTCCAGCATTTTACGAAATTCTACTCATTTTTCCCCAGGGACAACGAATTTCCAAAACATCCCATGGACGGCAGCTTCAACAAAACAATTCTCTGCCAGCACCTGAGGCAGTCTGGGAAGCAAAATAAACAAGTAAAACCCAAGCCACACACACTACTGGAGCTTAATGCAAATAAATCACAGAAGTATTAAGTTCGGTTCTAAATCTCTCTCCCCATCTTCTTGTCTTTCATGCTGTCTGTTTCTTGCCTGAGAATATTTTATCAACCTGCCAATCTGGGTTTATGTACAGTTTAGCTCTTTCCTATGGCTGTGGTTTGTCTGTCAGCTTCCTTCTCACTTTACGGATATACTAATAACACTGTGTTGGTAAATAGGGACATGCCACCAAAAGATCTTTCTCCAGACCCACCTCCCAGGGGACACTTTTCTCCACTTGCAGAGACCAGAGGCTCTTTTGCAGTGATGGTCCTGGTTCTCAGCTACAGCCTCCGCTGGAGGTCACCACTGCCGCGCTGGATCTGTCCCCACGCCGCCATGGCTGGAGTTCACAGACTCCCATATGGACACAAACCAAGCACCAGTGGCATGAAGGGCTCTGGTGAACGATGTGGAGCCACCACAACAGGTGGAGCTGGCCTGCCAGAGCCTGAAGCCACCCTCTTTGGCAAAAGGCAATCCCCATCTCCTGTCTGCCTGGGCTGTGTTGCTCACACACACACGTGGCCCCTTTTCTTGCTCTCTCAGAGGGATCCAGACCAGTTGTTGGCTCCCATGGGGTAGGACAGCCCTTCTCCCACACCAGCAGCTCAAGCAAGCTGATGTTCTGCTGGAAGTGTCTGCACAAAGCAAAACACAAAGCTGCACTGAGAATAGGTGCGGGGTTTTGATTGCACTCCCTGTTTGCTCGGGGTATGAAAACAGCACAAGCTTTTTTCTGTTCCACCATCTAAAGCAGGATGCTTTTCTTGGCTAGGTGGAAGGACCCAGAGATGAACACTTATCTGCTTAGGTGCCCAATATATAGACAGCTGCTGCTCAGATAACTCTGTGTGCTAGTTTAGAGGGGGGACAAAAGATGTATTTGCCAAGCGGACACCCTCTAGAACTCCCTGCTCCTGGGTTTGAACGGACAGCTGATGACTCATATGCTCCACTGCCGGGAACTGGCCAACCTTGCTGAGGTCAAAAAGGAACAGAATTGATTTATAGCAGCTATGAATTTGGTTCATGTTTTCCCTCCACATAATTTTTTTGCACAGTTGTAACATTAACATGAAAAATACCTAATATAAATGTGTGGAACTTGAATGACATCTTCTCTTGCATTAATCATTAGGCTCGAATGTGCCCTGCGTTTGTTACGTGCTCACTGGAACATTTCTCACATAGCGCTCGTGGCGATTTACCCCGGGAGAGGAAGGTTTGATTTTGAGGAATCCTTTTGCTTGCTAGGAATTTCTGACCTAGAAGCTTCAAGGAATTTTCTGGTTTATAGTTTTTTTTTTTTTGCTTTCTGGTAATTTTCTGACCCATAATCACTTCTGGAAGCTTTCCTGGTTCTTCAGTAGTTGAAGAGATTGGTAACATTTCCCAGTGTTTCCAGCATGGTAGTAGGTATGCACCCTTATTTTAGCATGTGAGTAGGTTGGTTTGATTTCTTGTCCTTTTTTTTTGTGATTCTTCTTCTATTCTGGCTTCCTGGAGCAAGCATCTCTCCCACCTGATTCTCAGAAGCACTTTTCTACTGCCACTGCCAATATGCAAAACCTTCTGATTGTCCCCACTGCGTAGCTGGTGGGGAACGAGTATGAGAAAATGCTTTGCTTAAGCACATTTCATTTTTATTACTACAAAAAGGAAGATCTGAAACCCCAAATATTTCAGCTTAAACAAATATATTTAGGTTCCAGATAGTGCCTCTTAAAGATTTGTGTTTCTGGTGAAGAGCTGAATTTCTCTGCTGGTCCAGTAGAGCATTTTTTGAGAAGCTCTTTATTCCTATTTACATATTTGGAAACAAATGGCCAGGTTTGAAAAGCTTTGAACACTCACAAATTCTGTTACAGGTAATGGGAACTTCAGGGGCTTCAGTGCTTTGATGCTGAGGGGTTTAAAAATAGATTTGAAAACCTACCTTTTGGCAGCTGGGTTTGAACATCTTGGCTTTTTATCATTGGAATGGCCTGCCTTTTCCCCAGCGGGACTGCTTCTCCTTGTGGTGTGTTCCCCCTTTGGGATCTTGCCTTCAGCAGAGAGAGAATTTCTGAAATGCATCAGGACGCAGAAGGCTCTGAGTGATTTCTGTCTGTGGCACGGAGCTGCTGCGAGGACCTGAGACTTCTGCTACGCGAAGGTCAGGCAGCTGCTCGGGCATTGCTGTCAGTGGAAATGCAGCTGAAGAGCTCAGTTAACAGCCCTCCCTCCGTGGTGTCGGGGGTGCTCTGGGGACTGGTAATGGAATATGGCACTCTTTGCCTCTGCTTTACCAGTTAATATTCTCTCCGGTGAGCCATAAGTGAAGGCTAGTGCCAGCTGACTGTGATTTTTCGCCACTTTGATGTGACCTTGTGGAGGGAACTTAGTCTCTAAATGGCAGATTCTGCAGGCTTCCTTCTGTGCCGTACGTGGCAGAGAGCATGGGGGGATGCGGCGGGAGGAGGCACGTGCAGGCTGCGGGTGGCAGAGGACAGCTTTGAAGGGGCAAGTTTAGAAATCATCAATTTATCCTTCCGAGTTCATGAACTCTGGGGTCTGAGTGTGGGGAAGGCGGCTGATAAGAAGAGGCAACAGTGGACAAATGAATGGCACCCCAAGACCCTCCCCAGGCTGTACAGAAGGGAGCAGGAGGCTAGAGAAGGCAAGGGCAGAGATAACCAGAGGGACTTAGATCTCAGAGCAGGTGCTGGGGGTCCAGGAAGAGAGGAACAGAGGGGTCCTCTGGACTGTGATGTGCCTCAGGCCATTCCCCCTCTTTAGAGATTGTTACTATTTGTGATTATACCATTCATAATCTGAAGAAAAACTATCTATAGTAAAAATTCACTCATTATGTCTCCCTTTCTATGTTCAACTCCTACTATAATGTGTGGTAGAGCCTGCTTAGGGACAGCTCTTTAACTACAGGGCAGGTAAGATGGTTTTAGATGCTCTACAGGTAGACTTCCACCTCGGAGTGGCCAATGACATACGACCTCACTGCGAGGCACAGAAATGGCCTCATTTGCCTCCCCTATGTCCTCTGGTAAGAACACTGAGCCAGAGGAAAGGAGGTCTTGTTCAAGGTCACATAGTCAGTGGCAGAGCTAGCCGGGGACGAGCCTCCGGGCTCCCTGAGTCCCTGGCCTGCATCCACTGGCACGAAGCAGCTCTGCAAATCCCGCATTCATTACAATACAATAAAGCGTTGCTGTGTGGGTCTTTTTTTTTTTTTGTCTTTTTTTTTTCCCAATATCTCTCAAATACCCAAGACTGATTTGCATTTTAAAACCACCAGTTACAGCTCAGGAAAATGCTATTCAGTAGTTTCCGGAGCTCAGAAGTAAAGATTCTCCGTCAATTGTTCTCTCTCAGTTCTTTGGCTAAAAATATATATTTTTTTTTAATTTTTTTTTTTCCAAATGGTACAATAGTTACTGCTAATGTTTATGTCATGAATATTCATGACATCCTGGGGCTTCAGGACTCCAGTGGAACGGGGAGCACGGGCGGCACGGCAGCCCTGGCACTCCTACACTCTGTGCGTGCCGGGTAGAGACGTCGGGGTGAGAAGGCTTGTTTGGTTAGGATGTGAGCTGGGGGATATTAGTGCAGGCTGGAAGCCTTTGGGGAATGCTGGTGCAACTCCATTAACCAGTGCGGTGAAGGCTTTCTGAGCAAACAACTTCCATAAAACCATTAGCATCACTTAATTGCGAGGAACAGGCCCCCCACACAGCGGGGGTTTAGAAGCCATTCTGCCTCTCTTTACATCTGCTTCTTTTTCTCAGGCAATCTGCAGATGGGCCTCGCTTTCCCAGAGAGCTTCAGGACTGGGGAAAACTCTCCGTGCCCTCAACAGCCCAGGGCTGTACCCGTCAGCGGTGGTGGTGCAGACGTCCCCGCGCAAATCCCCCCTCGGGTGCGGTGCCCGTGGCCCTGTGCCCGCGCAGAGGCAGCTGCCGCAGCTCCAGCGCCGAGGTGCTGAGCGCCCGGGGCTGGGTCACGCTTCCCTTTCGCTGGTGTGGCTGAAGGCTCCCAGGCTCACTGCCGTTCAGATGGTGCCATCTGGCTCTCACGAAATACATGAGAAATGTTCTCCAATAAAACAAGGGGCTGGCTGGCTGCGTGCCTTCACCTCTGCGCTCTTTGGGGAAGCGATTGTTTCTGCGTCGGGGAAATGTTTAACATAATTTTGGAGTACTAGCGTTGCCTGAGTAAGAAATAATAGGCTGGCAGTTGGAATTCAGGCCTGAGTCGGTGGTAACGAGAAGCTGTTTTGCTTGATCAGGTCAGGGCTGAGGTTTATAAATACACAGCACACAGAAACAGCTTGTGACGCGGCTTTGTTAGTTTTGTGGACAGATAGGAAACATCCCTTTCCTTGAAGGGCTGAGCTCTCCAACAGGAAGACCCTGAATGCAACTTCAAAAGGCTAAGACGTGTTTCTAAACAGAGCATTTTGTTCCCACTCCCCATTCTTTTCCTCTGAAAACGTGCTTCATCTGCATCTCCGCATCCTTTAGGGACTGCCCCAAGGAACGGAGGGCTGTTGGATGTACCTGCAGATCCTCCTGGGACACTGCGCTGGCAGCTGATGAATCAGAACCTCTCTGGCTTTGAGGGCTATTGCCCTTTCGTGCTGGGTTTCTCCATTATTTCCTCTCCAGTTTACTAACCTTACTGGGCAATTCAAACAGCCTTGCTTTGAGCCCTGACTACAGCAGCACTCGGAGAAAACTGCTCAAATAGGAAAGGTCTGAACTCCCAGGTCGGTTCTTGGCTGTGTCACCAGAAGCCGCAGACATAAGCCCGCTCCTTTTTCGTGCCCCCAGTCTCGCACTCTCTCATGCGCAGTGTCACCCTTCCATCCGGACAGCTCTCTGAGGCACACACCGTCACTGACACAGACACTGGTAGCCGGGTGTGTGCTCCCAGGACCTGCTCTGCGTGCACGCCTGCCTAACACTCACACGTCTGCGTTTCACCTTCCCGAGCCTGGCTCCCAGGCCAGCAGTGGTGTTTAACAGCAGTTCAGCACTCGGTTCTTACCCAGCCCTCTCTGCTGCATGGCTGGTACAAACTTGAAAGCCTTTCAGGCAATCAGGCGATAATAGACCTTGTGGAAGCTAAAAGTCCCCCAGATAAAATCTACAAGGCCTAAGAGAGCCCGCCTGGCATTATTTAAAGCTTTAGTAATGAGCACCTGAACAGGAAAGATTGCTTGGGTAGTTTTATTCTGCATAGATGAGCAGTCAGAATTTCAAAGAGGGGCCATAAATATAAGCAAGCGGAATGGCCGATGGTGCCTGATGTTGGCGTGGAAGGCGAACGTGCTGAGGCTGTGAGAAGGTTCAAGAGCATGAACAAAGGGGAAGAGGCTTTCCTTCAGCCTCCCAGCTCCAAAAGGCATCCCTTAACCAGGAGGGGTGCAGCAGCAATCCTTCTCCCGCCTGCTCATGGCCATGCATGCCTGTGGCCAGGCATCTGTGAGCGCACAGCTTCCTAAGGAAGCCTGCAGTACAGTGCTGGTGTCTCTTGGTGTCACGCGTGTGTTTGTGTACCTGCGTGGTTAAGGAGGGCAGCAGCAGCGCACAGCCCCTCGCTCTGCGTGCTGCTTCTCTCCGAGCTCTTTGCCTGCGTGCGGGGGGGTGAAGGAAAGCCGCAAATAATGCTGAGTCTTTGCAGTTTGCGTTGTTGGAGGAGCCTGCAGCGAAGCACTGAAGTCCTTGTGTGCGGGTGTGAACACCTAACGTGGGTGCAGCTTGATCCAGGTTGTGCTTACGTGCGTGGGAGCACTGCTTGTGTAGAAAGTTCTACTCTGTGTCTGAGTCAAACGTGTGCCATGCTGCTGAGTGAAGCTAGGAATGGACGACTTGTTCATTTTAGCAGCACCGGCTGCTTTGTGGAACACTTCGTGAGGCCTGGGCGAGGGAAATGATGGCAGCCAGAGGCTGGTGCTCTCTGAGCACAGAGGGGCATGGGAGGAAATGTCAAGCAAGGAATGAAGCTTTCCACCAGGAATGAAGCTTTCCCCTGGGCCCCGTCCTGCCCCTCCCATCCCCAAATACCGGAAATGTTTTATTTCCTTCCGATGCAGAATGAAAAGAGGCTGAAACCACTGAAATTGCCATAGAGCAGGACTGTCAGGGGGTGATGTTTAACAGATGGATGTGGCAGTCTGGGTGTCTGTATGGACAGGGAAAGGCATATTCCTTGTGCGTGTAATGTAGGTGTTAACACAGAGGAACTTCTAGTTCCACTAAGGGTAGCGTAGCTCTGTGGGACATGTGTGGTGAAGGAAGGTGTCGTGTGTGTTTACGCTGTCGGAAAACCACATACAAGTTTGAAAAGCTAAAGCTGTCGAGTTGCTGTGGTTCTGCGTGCGGGGAGGAGATGGGTACGGTTCGTCCGTCAGCAGCTCTGCCAGCATCACTGTCTGTGCGTCGCGGGGCTCGCTGCGCCGCACGCTTGTGCAAAGAGGGGAGCAGGGGCCGCCGTGGGCTCACACGCGGGCGTCTGTCTGTGCCCAAAGGGCTGTCGGAATCGCTGCCGAGGAGAATCGTGTTCCTGTCCGAGTGCTCGTACGCAGCACCGACTGAGAACTCCCTGCAGTTCGCTGGGCTCTGCTGTGTGACGGATGGAGCGCTGTCCCTCACAGCAGTGTGGGCTCCGCTCGCAACACCGGTGAAGTTCGAAAAAGCCATTTTTCCCTTTAACAGAATTGTTAAGCCCTCACCATCACCTTCTCTGCAGAAACCTCCATCGCTGGCATTGATGTGCAAAGCTGGTATAATGCAATTTTACTTCAGAGGCCTCATTAAATTTGCATTCCTTGGAGCCCCACAAGGAAGATGATGGTCTGGCTTTGTCTGCCTGGCTTCCTCTTCACTTTGAGTGATGCACCAGAAAGTGCAATGCCTCTGACACAGCCGCCTGCCTGGAGACAGACTCCCGTGACGGGCCTGTGTCTTTATTTGTCATTGACTTGACGAGTCTATTGAAAAGCTGGGATGAGGGATATTTTTCCTAGGCACCATCAACCCTCAAACAAGCGAGAATATGGGGCAAAACGTGCTTAGGTCACCTGTGTAGTACAGCCTGATTAAAAGCCATTCCCATCAGGTAGTTGTTCAGCAATGTATTGACATAATCCTGCTCTTGCAGGAGTAGCAGGTCAGCAAACAGGCCACGGATAGGCGGAATGTGGTTCTCTCCCTGCCTCCAAACCCAGAGTGAGTCACAGAAGAGTGCACAATAAATAAATAAACGCAAGACAGCTGTATCCAGCACAGTCATTAGAGACCTTCTGTCGACACTAAGCAGAGCCCCTGTACTCGGGGATGTCTTTATCATAAAGAGGACTCCTTCGATCCCTGAAAGCCCAGGCAAGGGTCCACGGCCAAGGCCGATGACCAGAATGCCTAGCTGAGCAAGGGGCAAGCATGAATATAAAATAGATTTGCTGCACCGCCCTAGATAACAAGGCTTGCCACCTCCCCTGGAATGACTCCTACCCAGCTGGGGGCTCCTTGCTGCACCCCTCTGCTGCCGAACGCATGGAGATGTCTCCCATGGGGCGACCTACAGAAACCAGGCGAGTCCTTCCCAGGGCCCTGGCTCTTCGCCCGGGGAGGACCCGCAGCGCTGCCCAGTTGCTGTAAAGTCTCCGGCAGTTGCTGCTCCCAGACCCGCTCGGTACCGGGGCGGTGCCCACCCTGGCACAGCCGGTTTCCCCCCCTCCCCGTAGCCCCGTACGAGCCCCACGGGAAGCGCCCGTCCCGGGGACCGTTCCCAAGGGCTCCACGTACACGGGGCGGAGA
>VZZY01002816.1:233192-334708 GCA_013400335.1 Eurystomus gularis
CCCCTTCCGCCCCCCGTATTTTTTGTATGCGGCGGCTACACCAGAGAGATCCCTCCGTTGTGTGTTTAGCCAACTCTCCCTGGAAGCTCTGGAGAGTTCATGAATATGCAGCGAGCAGCGTTTCCCGGGGAGGCTGCCTCGGTAATGAGCGGAGGGAGCTGCGCCTGCAGCGGGGCAGCGCTGGGCGCCAGGGCTGAGCAGCTTTGTGTGTCCCCGACTTGAGGGAGGCTTGGCCAGCCTCGCCGAGGAGGAGGAGGAGAGCCAGCAGAGCCGTTCTCCGTGCCCGGGGCTTGGCCAGCCTCGCCGAGGAGGAGGAGGAGAGCCAGCAGAGCCGTTCTCCGTGCCCGGGGCTTGGCCAGCCTCGCCGAGGAGGAGGAGGAGAGCCAGCAGAGCCGTTCTCCGTGCCCGGGGCTTGGCCAGCCTCGCCGAGGAGGAGGAGGAGAGCCAGCAGAGCCGTTCTCCGTGCCCGGGGCTTGGCCAGCCTCGCCGAGGAGGAGGAGGAGAGCCAGCAGAGCCGTTCTCCGTGCCCGGGGCTGACAGCCCGGCCAGCCAGGCAGGATCCTCACCTCTGACGGCAGCTGGTGTCAGGGCTCTGCCTGCAAGATGTAAAGGGGATCATGTACCTGGCACATCGAGGGTAACCTTCCTGTTTTATACTGGCTTGTGTCGAAATGAACTTTTTCTGCCTAAAAGGCCAGGTCACTTAGTGAGGGCATTACATTGCTTAGCAACGGTCCCAACTGCAGCCCAGTCCTGGGCCTTTCCCATTCCAGGTGGTCTCCAAAGACATGCCAGCAAAACAGCCTTGTGTGTCCAGGAGAAAATGAACTCTTCCATATTCTTTCCTATTTGGTGATGTGACAACTAACCCAGAAGAGTGGGGCTGGTTGCCACTGCTCAGGTGTTTGACAGCACTCGGGAAGAGTGGGAGCTGCTGGGAACTGAGTATAACTGAGAGCCTCTGGGACAGACGGGGTGAGATGAAGGTGGCAGGTCCCTGGGGCGTGTGTAGGACCCCACATCTGCCTTGCCGCTGCGTCCTGTGCCGCTTGCGCTTTGTTCTGCGCACAGGCGCAGCAGTGTGCTGGTTGGCAACCTTGGCTTATGCAATGGTGGGGTAGTATTTTGGCAGCTCTGCTGTGGCTGTTAGAGTTTAATGTAATATGCAAGCAAGTCGGTTCCTTTTAAAACAAGGCTGATGCGTGCCCTCTTCTGCGGCTGTGAGACATGACTCAAGTGGGTTGAGGACTCGTGTGTTGCGAGAGAAGTACTTTTACAATTCAGATGACAGAATAAACACGCAGGCTTTTTGCTCTCATGCTTGTACACGTAAAATCAGCTACCCTAAAAGCTCAATTTAAAAATATTATTTTCCCCTGAAAATTTGGGTGAGCTTTTGAAACTAACTTTTTATTCTCACCATTAAAACTTTGCTCGGGGACAATATTTTCCCCTCTTCCTCCTTGACAACCTTGTGAAGTGTTGATAAAGATCTTAGCTACAGCATCAGCTTCCCTTGCTTGCTCTTTTAGGCTGTGTGTCTAGATGGAAACCTAGCAACACAATAACTGTATTGAAGAGAGCTGTTTCAATAGCTATGTTTCTTTTGTCACACTGGTTGCATCTTCAGAGGTTAGACTCATCAAGCCAGTCTCTTTACCCCTTTGGAGCCTTATAGTTTGATTCCCCAAGCCTGGAATAAAACAGACGTGGGCTAGTGGAAAAGACAACAAAGATGGAATGGAAATGCTTAATATGATAAAAGATCCATTCCTCCTTTCTTCCTGCTGCCCCTGTGAATACCTGCTGTATTCCTGCAGGGAAAATACTCCACTATGGAGGGAGAATGTTCATCAAATAGCAAAATGATTCAAGGGGAAACCAGCCATCAGCATTTGTGACCGTTTCACCTAGACACATACGGGGAAAAGCTAAGGGACAAACAGCCCAGAGCAATATGTAACAGTGTAATATGTGACCGGTGACTGAGAAGTAGGATCAGCATCGTTCCAATCACCCATTGTGGTGAAGATTGTGATTCAGTGTCAGCAACGTACGCGGCCAAATTCATCCTCGGGGTGGAAAAAACCCCCACCACCTGAAGTCACTGACACTGGATCTAGATTGTGGATCTACACACTGGATCTGGCTGTTTTCTGTGCTTTGAGCTATATTGACCGATACCCTTGTTGTGCGTGTTGCCTCCTTACAACAGTGGAGTGAGGCTCCTCCAGGCAGGCAGGGTGACAAGGTCTGACTGGCTCCGTGTAGTTTGGGGGCACAGAAATGAGGGACTTCACACTGGTGAAGTCTCTGTTCGCTTTCAGGTGTTTGGGGAGACTGCTTTGCTGGATGCTAAAAATTCTCTCAATACCTATATCCCTGGCCACGCCTCCCAAGATCTTGTACTTTTTCAGCGTATGACAAATGCCTTTGCCAGCCAATAGAAAGAAGTGGTTAAGTTATGGGAGAACTTTGACCGCTTCTGGCTCTATTGTTTCTGAACTGTCAGTGGGAAGCGGTTTTAACAAGTTGTGTTGTGCAGGGGTTTATGGGGGTAGCTGTGATGTGTGTGTGTGTGTAACACTGATAGGCTGTGTGCATTTTGATACGGCACAGGGAGAAGGTATGAATATGGTGTTAACGTTTTGCATCCAAAAAACCACAACACATCTGGAATCCTCCTGTGATGCCAGTGCTCTGAGATAAGTGCTGCTTATACAAAGACTTGCCTGTTGGGTACAAGTACTTAATAAGGAAGCTTTACTGAAACTGGAGAAGGATAGGAGTTCATACCCTGATGGCGTATGGAAAATCTGGATAAGCTGTGGTTTTTATTTCTGAAGTTTGAACAGGTCCTACAGTGAGTCCCGGGGTCTCTGGGTGATGCTGCCATGGTCTGTGCATGCCAACATGCAGTAAATCCTGGCAAGACTCTCTTTAGCACGAAGCTTTTAGCATACAGTTGGTTTAATCCTCTTGTCTTGTCAAGCACTGACATAAATGAGAACTGAACAGATGAATTCATTCTAAAAAATTAAACCCTGATCTGTTTCTCAATGTAGTGCACGAGATTTCTCCTTTCACTTACCTGATTGGCTTGTTTTTAATCCATTATTTGTTTAAAAGTATCCGACTATGGATCTGGGCTCAGTGGCAAAACATACTCGGTGATCGGTTCTCCTGGGATGTGAGTTTATCTGCTCAGGGGATTTCAGGATCAGAGCCAGTCCCCGGTCTGGGAGGCATGAAGGTGCAAGGTTGCTGTGTGGGTGCTTGTTACCTCCTTGGTGACAAGCAGTCCCATTTACTTTGTGTTTCTTTTGTGCCAGTCAAGAGGAGTGGAACACGTCCTTTGCCTTCTTCCTTTCACACACCTCCCTCTTTCTCTATATATAGCGAGATAAAAACAGTCCTCCCGAGTTATGTGTGCAAGCTGCCCTTCAGCTCTGCGAATCTGTGGCCAGGGGCAGGGGAATGTGTTTCCAGACCTTGTGATTAAGATCAACAATGAAATATTAGTTTCTAGCACTCCCTTATGTCTCCCCTGTGATACCACAGAACAGGATATCTCTTTAAATGATGGATTTCACACAGATTTACTTGAGTTCCTTCATCTTGATGCAGCTTTACCAGGGTGAATTCTCTCTGAGGTCTAGCCTTACTGATACCTTTCCTAAGGGCCGGATCCTGCCTCCTTTCCTCCTGCAGAGGAGAACCTTGTTTCACGCGTAGCTCTGCTGTATCTGAGACTGTTTAAGGTGCTGTGGTGCCTGTGACTCAGACTAATGCAAGTCAGTTTAAAGGACAGATGAAGCGCAGTGTGCGTATGGATTGCAGTGTCTGGCCCTTAATGAATAATTCAGGAACATGGAGGAGACAATGTAAGAGTTAAGTGCTTAATGCAGCTGTAGGTGAAGTCAGCAAAAGACTTTCCATTGACCCCAGTCCAGAATATGTCTCAGCATGGGCTTAACTGTGAGTTTGTAAATTGTCCCATTGATGGCAGCGCGCTTCAGGCGTGAGCTACAACGACCATCTGAATTAGCACCCAGTAGGATATTATTTAAGACCTCTTGCCTGTCATACTTTCATTAACTGTCCTCTGCAGCACCATGAGAGTGGTGTTCTGAGGACTCAGCGCTGCCATTGAGCCATGCTTTTATAGTACTGAAAACCAGAAAAGATTATTAACAGGGGTGCCGCACCATTACGGGGGGAAATACAGATACAAAAAGTTTGGCAAAGCAAGCTTTGAAGGATTTTGGTTGCTTAGAGCTGGGGATGATGCCCTCCTTTGTCAAAAACGAGGCCCTAGCATGTCATACGGATGTCACCAGATCTGGACACTCAGCACTTCACAGCTCAGGAGTCCACTTGCGTCCATTCCTGTCATCCGCCTTCATGGGGGTGAACTGAACCCCCAGGTACTGGAGTTGCTCCTGGGAGACCTGTCATGGTGGGGATGGCAGAGCAGCTGTCTTCTGCTGATGGGAAGCAGAGGATGCTCTGCACGCACAGCTCTTGTGTGCTGTGGGTCTGCAGTGCCTGTGGGAATCCTGTCCTTCCAGCTGCCCCTGAGGGATTTGCTTTCCCATAAAGGTACCATTACAAGCAGTGCTGATGGTTTGATTAGAGCAGCATTGCTGACTTGGAGGGACAAAGCGCCTCCTCTTTCTTGGTGTGACTTGGGAAGCGTAAAACTACCAGTGAGCCCAGTGCCCTCGCTCCCAGCCTGCAGGTCTGGGCAGTGCAGCAGTCTTTCCTTGGCCGTGGGGAGGGAAGTGTCATTGCAGAGCATGGCACCCAGCCACAGGCTGTCTGCTCCACTGAAATTAGGGCTTCGTAGGTACCTGACCCTTTTTTTCCTGTTTGGAGTTCTCTCTGCTTGCTGGGAGGTTTGGGGGAGAAGGCTGGGATGCATTCCCTACCATCTGCCTTAAGGCAGCAGGCTTGAAAGTTGGCACGGTCAATTCCTGATCCATGCCAAGCTCTGTTAATAGAGAGCAACTCCTCCCGAATAGAAGGCCGTTCATGTTACATAAATAGTGGAGAAGGGGGGAGAGACCAATGCGTTTGCAGGGGGCGAAAGACATGCTGGCAGTCGTCTGCTTCTTAAACTGCTGCTGGCCTTGACTCTCTGCTTCTTCATGGGGGAGAGTCAGAGGTGAGAATCATTCTTCTGCCTGGACTGGATGGTGTGGATGCTGTTGCTTCTGCGGCCTGGTCCTGCAGCTGCTCTCTCACTCGCTGTGTGTAAATGCAGTCACGTCAGTGAAGTCACTTTGGATTTGTTACTGGGAATGCGGGCCCAGGATCTACCTGGTAAGGTGACTGAGTGGAAGAGCTTGTATTGGCTTCAGGGCATGCTGTCTGATGCTGCCACAGATTTTCTTCCCATGTTACTTTTGCATAGCAGAAATTTCTTTGACTTGAACACAGAGGAGGGTTCTGGGAGATCTTGCGTTTTGCTCTGGGCTTACTTGACTGCCTGATGTTGGGCTGGCAAGTCACAGAGTCTCTGTTTCTTCACCTGTATATGGTGATAGGTATTAAATAATAATAATACCGTCCATTAAATTGGCACTTTCACGCTGAGGATCATGTGGCTCAATACATTGTTTCTTTCACAGTCTATCTACAAAAAAGTATCCTGGGAGCCCTGTTTCCCTCTGCCTTCCCATGGTCTCAAAGGAAGTTCACTTCTTAGCATCACAGGCCTCTGCTGGGTATTAACATCTCTACACTTTCTAATATTGAGCGTGGCAGGAGCTGGGATGTCTGGTAATCAAAGCAGAGGATTGGGAAGAGTTGGGTCCTGTTGTTGCTCTGCCACAGATCTTTTGATTCTGAGCAGATTTGGAAGTTTGCTGTAGCAAAGACGACTCTGGGGTTTGGATGCCTCAGTTTCTGGGCACCCAGTTTGCATCGCTGTTAACTGGAGTTGTAGGTGCCACTGGTGCTCCCCAAAGGGCAACTAAAACTTAACGGTGTTGGTTGTACCTTGCCTGGTCTGTGTTTAGGTTCTTAGGTTTAGGTGTTTAGGTCTGTGTTTAGGTTAGGTAAGCAAAAGTAATGGCAGAATTCCAGCAGAGCTGGAGCTAAACTGTGGAGCCTTGCTTAATTCATTTGTAGACTTGCATGTAATCTGACCTATTTCTCTTGAGGAATAAGGGAATTGGATCTGATAGGTGTTTGCAAAGGGTTTATGCAGTCTCTGATAGAAGCTGGTATGATGCACAAATGCAAAGTACTCTTTGCTCCTAGGGGTATGTGCTATATGTTGACTTGTTTCTTGGCTTGGTTTTGCACCCAGGAGCTGAGAATGAATTGCATTTGAGAGCTGTATTAAGGTCTGTGGAGACAAATTGGAAAAACAAAACGAAACAACACCTAATCCTTTCTACTGCTTGGGGTACTGCTGAACATGCAGCATGCTTGATTCCCTGAATCAAATAATTTGTATTTTTGTTCCTCCTTTTAACAAGGCAAATGAATTCCTGAAGAAGATGAGGCTGCAAACTCAGATTTGAACTAGAGCCCAGCAGGGCATTTTAAACGTGTCTGAGAAAAGCCCAAAGCAACCCTGGCTTCAGCTTGTAAATCCAGTCTGCCCAAATCCTCCATCTTCATATTCCCTCTGCCACCTCTTTCCCTCCACCTCCCACTTTGCACACCCTCCCACTTGCTCTCCAGCTAACAACTCATGCACCAAGTTTAATTTCCAAGCCAATTTTTATGGCTGAGTTGAAATGGAAAGGTGGACAGGCCCAGGAGAGCATGAAAGTGACTCGATAAAACAGTGCGCTCCGTTTAAACTGAAGGCCATGAGTCCGGACAATATAGACAACAGCTTGTTTTGAAAGCTAAATCTATTTTGCTGGAAAGCTTGAGCTAGTTCTTGAACCATGCGGAAAGCTGCTGCTTCTGGTGCTTCCTGCCAATGGCTGCGATTCCCAAACCCCAGGCCCAGGCATTGCAAGCTGTGGTTCTTCAGGAACCATCGAGCACTTGTCAATGCCTTGGGCTTGCCTGAGTGTCAAATCTATGGCCATGCTTTTAAATGGAGGGGCTCAGAATCTGATGTATATGCTTCGAGCCATTTTTTTCCCCATCCAAACTGAATTTTACTTCTAAGGCCGCCTCTTCTTTCTCCCAATCCTAACCATTACATCCCAGCTCCATCGCTTCCTGTGGGACTCTTTGAGACAGGCAGCAAGTGGGCAACTGAGCAATCTTTGCCCCATCTCACCTTTGTCACCAATGCCAATATACTTGTGCACAGAGTGTGGCAGAAACGCTGCAGCGTCATCGGGAGCTGTAAAACACCAGCCTATGACAACTGGAAACAAGATATATCAGCAGGTAAATGTTTCATCCCCTGTGGCACTGCTTAAGCTGAAGAAAAGAAGCTTCATTCCTATAAATCTGCTACATGGAACCAATTCCTTGGTGAACATTGCCTCACACTAACTGCCGAGTTCATAGCGTAGGTTTCTGTGTAAATGGTACAGTAAAGCAGTTGACCTTATTTAGATTCCAGTAACAGAGAGCTGTAGTGTAAGTAGCTGAAGCAGATCAAGTCTGTGGTGACATTTCCTTTCCAGACCTTTTGCTGTTTCTTGTATTTCTCCTGTATTTCTGATGTGTTGTGGGGGAGATCATTCCTTCTGGATCCAAATCTTGGCACAGGCGCGGCTAAATTCACTCCTGCGTGTATACCACCTGCTTATGTCCCCGTCTCTTCGGCTGTGTCGCAGATCCTGGGGCTGTTTGCACTTCCATTCCTCTGGCTGATTTGGACAGTGCCTGCAGTGAGTTTACTCCCTTCCTCCACTGAATGGGTCTGGTTTCCAGAGGACCAGGCACAGTTCCCACAGGACAGTGGAGTGAATCCCTTTGAAAATCAATGTACAAATGTCTGTGCAAGAATAGCCTGTGTTGGGAGGGGGCTTTGGGACGGGGCATGTTGTGAAAGGCTGGAAGATGGGGTCTCAGACTCCACAGTATGAGAGCCGTTCAGAAGCAGATGATGTGATGTGCCCCAGGAAAGCTAGAGAAACTAATGGCAGAGCCACCAACGTTTCCTTCAGTTTTGCGTTTGAACTGCAGGTCTCGGTCCTGCAGTTAGCACAAGCAGCATCTCAGCCTGCGAGCGCCTGGCTGAGAAGCGTGGGATGAGGTAAGGAACCGGGAACACTTGCCTGAAATGCTTTGATCCTTTGCCAGATGGCAGTCTCTTGGTATCCTTTGGGTTGGGCGATTGCCATTCACGAGCTCCTGAGCTCATGCAGCTCGCCAGGCTGTTAATCTCTGAATCTTTGGTGGTAGAAGTGGAACAGGGACAAGGTGGTGTCTGTGTCTTTCTGAACAGCTCCGGTGCTAGGCTTAGATCATACTCCTCTGGGTCTGTGCTAGAAGGGGAGAGAGAAGGGACATTGCTGCCCTCTCAGCTCAGCTCAGTCCTGGTGCCCTCAGTCTGTATCCCATAGACGTGGCTTCACTGGCAGCTCCTGGGAGCTGCCGCCAGCAGCATTTCCCTCCCCTGCACGGAGACTAACAAGAACCAGCTCTTCATGTCTCTTGTCTGTATGAGGAAGCATCCTGGACTCTCCCTGAGATTAATGTGTCATTAAAGCCTTTTGGCTTATTCCGAGACCCTGCCCCCTCCTCTGCTAACAGTCTGCAGGACTGTGCTCACTGAGCTGCGGTAATGTTTAATGTGAGTTTCTGCATGGCTGGTGCAGCTGGCAGTGAGCTTTAAGTCCTCATCCTGGCAGGGGATCTGCCGACGTGCTGTTCAAGCACTGAGGCATCTTGTCGCGTCTCCACATCCTCCCCTTCTCCTCAGGGACTTTTCCTTCTGTTTTGAAAAACCTCATGTTCTCTCAGGGCCTGCTCTGGAGCAGCCAGCTGGGGCACTAGAGGCTCTCCAGCCTCTGGGTTTTACACCTCTGCTTCCCAGTTTCTCACTGATCCTGGGAAGATGAAAAAGCAGTGCTAATTAATCGAATTCCAGAAACACCAGGTTTTCATGGGAGGAGAACAGCTAGCAGCATATGTGTCAGAGAAGTGTGGGAGGTAAGAAAGATGTACCTGCTCAGATCCCACTGTAGAGGCTGCTGAGAGCCAGCTAGCTACGAGCTGCTTTGTGAGGCCCTCCTGATCCAGGAGTAAGTTTTCCATGGGTGACAAGAGAGCATGGTTTGCTGCAGTTATTCCCACTCAGCTGTGGTGACTGCCAGGATGAATTCTCCCCAGAACTGAGACCCTTACATTCTCATAAGTAGGAGGACATATCACAGATGAGCTCAGTGCCTGGAGCTGGAATGGTGCATGTATGTGTTCCACTCCCTCATTTATAAAAGAACTACAGCATCACCCACGGTGGT
Source organism: Eurystomus gularis (assembly GCA_013400335.1). Lineage (NCBI taxonomy): Eukaryota > Metazoa > Chordata > Aves > Coraciiformes > Coraciidae > Eurystomus > Eurystomus gularis. The sequence goes on from VZZY01002816.1 coordinate 242,585, forward strand.
ATGTGGAAAGCCCTGCTGAGGAGCTGAGTATGACTGAAATGCCATGGGAGCTGTGTCCCCACCACGGATTGCAGTCCTTACAGCCTTCCTATCGTGAATCTGGCATTTTCTGATGTCAGTAAATTATAGCAGCAAAAAGGCAAGACCTTTAGATCCATCAGAGTGAAGCGAGGTAGCATCTGTAGTGAGACACTCTGATCCATACAACTCCGACACACGTGCAGATGGGACTTTCTGCCTGTACCTCCTTTTCCTGGAAGGTCAGAGCACAATCAGCAGAGCTGGCTGAACACAGACTCTTCAGGTGAAGAGGAGTACTTGCAACATTTTTTTTTTAACCTTGATTGTATGGTTTATGTTGGAGTGGCAAGAAGTGGAGATGGAGTAGCTGCCTGTGCTGTGGTTGGCAAGAAGGACTGGCAGCACAGGTTGGCGTTCCTGCGTGACCTTTCATATCTCTGCCTGCAGAACCACAACCAGCTATGTCCCCTCAGCACAAACTGCCACTTGGGCTGCTGGTGAGAAAGCGGCTCCTGTGCACGGGAAGGAAGACATTGCCCTCCTCCTTCTCAGGAATGAACGAGCAGCTTATGGGGAGACTCTGCAGCAGGGTCTTTCGGAGCGGGGGTTTTGATTAGTCCCAGAAGCACAGTGTGCACACAAGCAGGCTATTGCTGGGGAGCTGCAGATGGAGGAGTGTGCACAGCCAGCCCTTGTCTTCATACTTCCTCCTGCTGCAAGGAGCAGGTGTGGGGAGCAGGGGCAGAGCTGGGAATCATCCAGCCCAGCACAGAGTGGTGTCAGTGCCCATGGAGATGTAAACCAGGGAGCCTGAGCATGAGGTGGAATAATGAATGACTGCCAGGCACAAGCAGGGCATGGCTTTCCTTTTCAGGGTGACAATGGTGTGGGAAGCTCGAGTTTATCTATAAAAGAGCAGCACACAAGCTTTGGGGATGGCAGGTTATTCCAGGGGCTTGGGAAGTGGTGAATCCTCTCTGCGGTCTGAGATTCCTCCCTGGAGTGAGTGACACTTTTGGGGGTTAATCACACAAGACCCTGGTTTGCGGCAGCCATTTGTATTTCCTGACCTGTAAAAGCTTTGCCGTGAGCGCAGGTGCTCTGGGGTAGACACTGGAACGTGGAAATCCGCACACCTTTCACAAGCTTGTTATCGTGGGCCCCTGGTAGGTGGGACCTGGGGTGCTTTTGAAGTCTGTGTCAAAGCACTGAAAGGCGCACGGCTGATCCAGAAGCCAGCCCTTCACTTAGCAACAGCAGGTGACTGGGGCTCAGACAAAAATCTAAGTCTTTTTTTGTAGTGGTTGGGTAAGTCATTTCTGAAGCATATCAGCAGTTCGGGTTGCTTCGTGGCTGTGTGCAGAAACCTGTAAGCGCCACATGCCTGAGTGACAGCGGGGCCTTATCATTAACACGAGCAAGGAACTCGAGTGGTAAACACGGCACAAGGCTGCAAGGCATGTTTCCTGAGATTATAACCAAGAAGCTGTCTTCTAACACCTACAATCATTAGGTACAACAACCAGGAGCAAATTATTTTATCAGGAAATGAATTTTCTCGGCAATGACGTGCAAGTTAGCAAAGTTCTTGCGGGGGTTTAGCTCTGCAGCAACCCTGGGATGGCAGGGCACCCAACATACGTGGTTTGATGCCAACAAATCTTAGTGACCTTTCTCTTCCAAAAGTTCCAGGTTCAGTACTTTGGAGCAAGGATTTTGGGGCAACTTATTGGGTCCTTTTGGATGGTTTTTTTAAGGATTCTTTCTGGAGTCACTTAGGAAGTGGCATCCTAGGACAGACCTCACGGCTGGTACCTGCTGGAGCCATGGTGGGGCTGCCTTGATTTCCCAGCCTAGCGCCCTGTGAAGGTCTCCCCCTGATCCAAGGCTGTGGGATCACTCTTCTTCCTAATTAAGGAAACACTCAGGAAAAATGTGTTAAAATAGGAAGCTCTGATGGATGAGATAATTCTTATTTACAGGCAGCTTACTCCTAGCAGAGCACAGTAGAGCTGCTTTGCTCTACTTCTTGATTTTTGCTGCACGTCCTTGTGTGGATCAGAGCTGCGAGGTTACCTAGTTTTTCTGTCCACTTTCTTCTTCTCTGCCTGAGCAAGTAGTGGCTTCTCACATAGCAAAGCAAACACCTTTTAACCCAGTCTCTCTCCCTTTTCCCCATATGCTGATCTTACAGACCCTTTCTCCAGCCTGTTCCTTGACCCCATGGCCAGGGTGGAGGTAAAGAGAGTTGAGGAACTGATGGTCCTTGCACTCTCTGGCACTGTTAAGCCTTTCTGAGATGTCCCAGGTACTGGGATGCACATCACTGGTTAGAATAGATGGCGTGAAATCGGCTCTCACCGTGGAGGTTGGATGTCTCTCGCCAGCATGGAGGTTACGTTGTGCAAGGACGGTTACACTTGATGTTACAGCTCAAATTATGCTCGCAGAACAAAGCGGTGTTTGCAGTTTGTTGCACACAGTCCCCATCTGTGCTGTTCTGCGCACTCTAAAAAATTAGGTATGTTGTGTGTCAAACTAGGCACTCAAATAAGTGTCCGGTTTTTCCTTCTGGTCTCCTGAGCTCCTGCATCTGCCAGATGCAGACCACACCGCCCCCTCCTTCTGAGATACAAGAAGATTCAGTTCAGTCCTGTTTGTTCAGCCCTCAGACTCTGTCGTGACAGGCAGTGTTGAAGAGCTCATGAGGAAATTAATAATTCCGCCCCTGAGCCAGGCATGAGCAGCGTGCGGGAAATGAGGCGTGAGACCACACGCCGAACAATGAGGAGAGAACAAGGTAGCGAATAGCTGCTGGGTTCAGGGAGCATCATCCATCGCATGCACCGCTGAGGGCCGGAGTCCCTGCCTTTGGGCACTGGCCTTGGAAATAAAACTGCGCTGCAAAGCATTGACAGAAGGGGGGCAAATTAAGGATGCTGTGTCAGCCCTGAATTTGGCATTTCCTGACTGGTGAGTGCTTGACTTTGCAGCTAATCTTTCCACACTGTTTCTGGCATGCAATTATGAGGAGATCTAATCAGCGCTTGTCAGGCATGTGGAGAAGCAGGCAGGTGTAGGCAGGAGAGCATCGATGTCATGGGCTCCAACCAGCCTTTGTCCATTCTGAAAGCAGGTTGATAGATTGTAGAATCATTTAGGTTGGAAAAGACCTTTAAGATCACTGAGTCTGACTGATTCCTTCCATTTCCAGCTGCTCTTGTCTTAGCCAGGGTGTAAAAGGGCCTGTAAGGGGAAAGAAGGGCAGGAGAGTCATCAGTGAAAGAGGACAGCCCGGTTGGGAGTGTGCACTTGATTCCATAAAGCTTGGGACACCAGACAGTCCTCCATCCTATTCTATCTATTGTCTTGTCTTGCCTCCTGTGGGCAAGTGGAATTGCAGATGATAGGGCTTTATATATATATATATATAATTTTTTATTTTTTTTTTAAATCATTTTGTTGAGCTTTTTCCCCACCAAACACATTTACATCACTGTGCTGCAATCCCAACAAGAGTGCTGTGCTGCTGGAGCATTTTGATGTTATTCTGATGTGCAGAGTGCCTGGGGTCTGGCGATGTTTTTGTGCGTTTTACCAAAGGATTTAAAGTGAGTGGGAAGGGAAATGCAAAGGGCCCAGGAAGAAAATAGATTAAAGCGTTGTTGCTGCATTGTGCTGTACAGCTGGAAGAGTAGATCTGTTTGATTAATAATGGTGGAGCCAGCCCAGCCGGCGGCTTAAACCAGTGCCTTTGAGCAGCACGTGCATCTCTGGGCTTGTATTCCACTGAAACAGGTTCTGGGTTGTCCTCAGGCACAGGTTCTGGGCAGTGGCTGAACTAAGCCAGCCTTTTCAGAAGTATTTTGAGGAAATTCAGGGTCAAGTGCCTAGTCTGAGGTGTCCTGGGTCTGCTTTGCTTTTCCAAGAGTGCAACACCTCTGAAAGTCAGACGTTGAATTAGGGGCCCAGAAGTTGCATCTAGTTCCTCCTAACTGTTCCATTTTTCCCACCGATGAAAGGTGGTCTTGGGAAAGGGCAACACACACCTTCCCCCACGCACACAGCTACAGCTCTGTCGATAAATGGAGAGCAGGGAATTGAGAAAGCCCTTCATGGTGGTTTTTTAAAATGATATTTCTGGACTAGGTCTCGGTGATTTAAGCGCAGAGCCAAACTCTGGTCCCGAGTCTCACGGTCACTGTGGAGCCCTGCTTTCAAGTGGGCCCGCATTAATGATGCCCTCCAGTTGTTTTCCACAGCCAGGGCTGTGCACAGCGTTCTCCAGGGCAACAGGGCCTGGGAGACACTGTGTCCATCCCTGCTACCAACTGTGCTCTGTTACAAGGAGGTGGCTTTTTGCAGGAGCTGGATGTTCCTGAGATGATTTTGCAAGCACAAAGGCCATTTCTCTCCCTCTTAAAAGAATTTTATGTAGCTAGCAAAGGGGCCTAAAGCTGCCTTTGGTAGAAACTCCAGGAGTTTCCAGGAATACAAATAGGACCACAAAACTGCTAGCTCTGCTCTGAAAGCTTTGCCCACGGGAGAAAAAAATGTGAAGTTTAATTATTTTGTCGATAGGAATCTCCCATATTACAGAAATTGTCTTTCCCTCCCCTTCTAGCCTTGCGCTTGCTTTCCTTTTTTCTTTCTAGCTTGCTGATGCACAAGGCTTCTTTTTTTTTTTTCCTGTAAGAAGGAACAACTGAGTAATTGAAATGGAACACTAGTGATGATTTTTTAATCTGAAAGTCAGCATTAATTAGTTAGGTCGCGTGTAATTAGCTTCCTCATCTGTCACTGCCTCTCCCCAACTTGTCAATGACTTTCTTCTATCCCACGTTTCACAGAAAAAGAACTCTGTGTGGGAACTGCAGGGGTGTTTTGCCTGGTTGGGATGCGAGTGACAATCCCTGCAGGGCTGCTGGGGTCTGCGCTGGATCCCACCTGCTGCAGGCAAGGGCAGAAGTCTTGATGATCTTGAGCTCTCCCAGGTTTGGCTTTGTCCCTTCTTTTCTGCTGTGTATCAAACTCACAGGAGTCATAATTATTCCTGCCCTGTGCTCCGTAGCCCTGCAGTGCTTTAAATGCTTCATTCATTACTCTGATCAGACTGCTATGTTGCAGCAAGACCTGGAGAATGCCCAGATTAAATTGCGGAACGTGGGTGCAAATATCAAGGAAGAGGTTTGGAGGCCCAATCTGCCCATCACTGGTTCATCTGTGACAGTCATCCAAGGAGGAAAGGGGTGAGCCTCTTCCACTGGGCTCTGGTGGCATTCATGGCTGTGGTGCTGAGGTTCAGCTGCAGGTTTTCAGGTGTGCAGGGCTGGAGGGGTGGCTCAGGTCTGATGTGAGATAGCCTCTATGGTCCTCTGGACAGAAGTGCCCATCAGCACTGAAAAAATAGCCTTGGCAAGGAGACGTTCCTTGTTTTCCTCATGTCTCCATGCTGCTGCTGTGGCTGTAGAGAGGCAAACGGGATCATCGGCTGGATCCCGGCATCACTGGTACCTGCCGTAAAGCTGTGTGTCTGCACCAACGCAGGGTTGAAAGCTGCGAGTCTCTTCATGGCCATGTGTCTCTTTGCTGTTATGGGTTTTCTGAACTCACATCTTCGAATCAGGAAGGATCTTCATCCTGGGAGGATGCTGAAACTGGCAGTCTGAAGGCTGAATGCTAAGCGAGGAGGGGTTTTATGTACTGTATTACAGACTCCTCCTTCCCTTCCGCTCTTGAATCCCCCTCCTACCCTCCCTTTCCAGCTCCATAGATTTCTACAAAGTCCCTCCAAGCTCAGCTGTGCCACCGAACCAGCAGCTCACTTGCTTCTCCCCGCTTCCCCTTTCCCCATCCCCACGCAGCTCTTGGCTGGCTGGCTGAGCGAGGCAGCGCGGGTGAGCGTGTGCCAACACCAGGACAGGAGGTAGGTGAGCTGAACGCCAACTGTCCAGGCCCGGCTCTGCCAGAGGAACGCGGGGGCTGTGGTTTCTGTGCAGCCATTACTCAGGAGGTGTGAGATTTGTCCATCCTTGGCAGCAGCTCTGCCCTTCTGCAGCCCTGCTGTTGAACTTCCCCCACACCGTGGTACTGTAGAAGGGAAGGGACTCCACATCCCGCATCTTCCCTGGGTCAGGTACCCTGGGGAGACCTGCCCCTTGCTCTGTGAGCTGCCTGTCCAAGGCGCACCGTCTGCCCTCACCATGTGCCTTTGCATGGCTGTGTGGGAGGCAGGAGCTTCTGCAGGCTCTGTGGGTAGGCTTCAGGAGCTCTTTTTGCTCAAGCAGCTGGTTCAGCACCTGTCCTTCACTGGGTATGTGGTGGCTGCCTCGGCCTTTCTCACCACACATCTAGTCAATGATTCTGTGTTCCTGGTGGAGAAACTGGAAAGGATCAGGACAGTGGGAAGGGGTCGCTGACATGGGGCACCCCATGGTGACTGCAGCCGTGCCTCTTGCCTCCTGCTTGCAGCCTGGATCAGAGCTCTCTGTACTGTGACGTTGTAGGTTCCTGCAAGATCTAGCTTTGTGTGGCCAAGCATGTGGCTTGAGAAGCAGAGGGTATTTCATGAGGCAGAACCTGTTGTGGTGGAGGTTTTCAGTTAAAGTATTTCTTTACCAACTACTTTGCCCAGTTTTTACCTTTCTCTGACTTAACGGAAGCAATGCCTGTAGCAACACCCTAAATCTGAGCCAGGAATCTTCTTGGCAGCAGTTCTGTCACCCTACAGAATCCTGACTGGTTTTGAACTGGGAGGAAGCCTGTTTGCTTTGGAAGGGACAGAGAGAAGCCCAAGAAATCCAAACCTGCTGAATCAGTGCCTCTGCTCTAAAGAAGTGGAACCAGTGCTCCCAGGAGTACTCTCATCCTCTGCTCCTTCCAACTTGGAGCAGGCTGAGCTTGCACGCAAGTGCGGCAGAGCTTTGATGAGGGCTGCAGGATTAGTTCCACTGTGCATGTCCTGGAGTTGAAAAAGTAACTGGGCCATGCTTCAGTGCTGGGAGTCCCTGGGTAGTATGGGAAGTGGTGGAGGGAAAACAAGCCAGCCCCAAGTAGAATTCAAGCAGAAAAAATGCATTTCACTCCCCTTCCGGCTGATTTCAGGGTTTATCTCCCCCGCCGATACAGTTTGCTGTGTTTTGGGTTGGATAAGCTTTCATCCTGACCCAGGCAGGATCTGACGAAGGCAGTAAAGCCAGACAAGTCCCAAGGGCAATGCTAAGTGAGCTGTGTCTGGCTTTGCAGCCGAATCATGTGATAAACTCTTCTTTGAAGGGAGTTCAGGGCTGTGGTGGAACTAGGGCAGGATGCACACACGTGCTTACCCTACATGCAGACGGAGGCTGTCACCATTGAGGACAGCACAGCCCAAGTGCCTCCCTCCCTGCCATTCCCTTCTGCCTGGACCAAATCTTGATCCTTCCCTGACTCAGTTCTCAGGTGAGTGAGTAAAACCTTGGGGCTTTTCCAGGATTTGCTGTGCTGGGGTTTACACCAGCACCAGAATTTGTACCTGTCCAGCTAGAGGTTAGAATGCCTTGGCCGTCAAACATTGTGCGTGTCCATCTGCTGTAAGGCTGGGTTTGCAGTCACCATGAGAGTGGGTGCGAGAGCCCGAGGGAGATGCCTGAGGTCTGACCTCTTCCTTGAGTTGAGATTTAGCTCTTGGTTAAAAACAAAGATTACCATCCTCTTTCTGCTGTCTTATTACTGTCTCAGTCTCTTGTTTCCCTTTCTTGTCACGTGCAGGCTCTTCTGTTTCAGGCTCAGAATCTTTTCCCTCCTCTTCAGTAGCTCAATAAATGGGAAATTATTATGGCTCTTTACCTCTCTTTAGAAGGAGGATACACCAGCACAATCAGATCTTGCAGTAACTCCAGCCTGTTGAAGGAAAGCCCAGGTCAATGGGAGGGATGACAGCTCGGTGGAGTGGACGTAAATCCCCGTACACACCAACTTGCCCAGACGAGATGAGTGAGGTTTGCACCTACATCCACGCAGCACCAACCTGCACTGCTAACATCAGCTGAAGTTGTAGCTTGGTTGTCTTTTAGGGGCAGAGGGGTGATGGCTCCTATCAGCCCAGCGATGGGGGGAAGTTCCACGCTGGCTGGGGGCTTGTGTGTGCTGAAGGTGCCAGTCTGCAAAGGTGAGCAGCGTGGAGTGAGCTGCGGGCCAGGGCTGGGGTGCCAGCAGGCTTGGGAACATAGGAGGATGTCACTTGGTCAGCACTGGTGGGATTATGAATGCTCTTCAAGGAGAGTTTGGGAGTGCAGTGTGGGAGAGAAGGCAGGACTGCAGTAAGGAGCAGCTGGGAGAGGATTTATGTGCAGATTCAGGGCCTTGGGAAAGCCTCCTCCCTGTTGTGACGCAAGTAAGGCTCTCTAAGCAGCAGCAGAAGAGCACGTGGGTATGTGTGCCCGTGAAGCTGGGGTGGAGGAGCACCTACAGACCAGTAGCTGTCCTGGGCAGCATTGCTCATGTACTCCTGGCTTTGCCCCAGTGCCGAAGGCTCACGCAGTGATGTGTGGCTGTTCAGGGAAACTCTCAGACACTCCCTGGCTCTTTAGGATTATGTATCCTGAGTATTAAAGAAATCTTCATGGAGCCTAAAACCAGCTAAGATTTCTCCTGACCTTTCCAGCGACTTGAAAAAGCCCAGCTTTGCTTTCTTCTTGCGGTCTAACAGCCCTACGCGTAAAGGGGGAAACAACACAGCAGATTTTTGTGAGCTGCCCTCTCCTCACCCGATTTCTTGGGCTCCTGAGGGTTGGAGGTTTGGCAGAGGAGGGACTGTGGCCATCTGCCATCAGTGGTGTCCATCTGTTTTTGCACTGTGAGATCGCAGAGCAGGAGGTGGATTCAGCACAGGCTCCCACGTCCCATCCTGCACAGCTCTCTGCAGCCTGGCTGGGGTGGGTGAGCCAGCTGCGTGAGCCTGACCACGGCCAGGGGATGGGAGAGTCCCGGCTCTCACACCGACAGGAAGGGTGGGATGTTTTGAGACACCATCAGTTGCCGATTACAGCTGCTGATCAACATCCATGCTTTCCTTGGTGCAGGCAGGAGCAGGGAGGCTGGAGCTCAGAGGTTCCCTGCTCTCCACAAGCTCTGCAACGCTGGGAGTGCTTTGCCCAGCCTGCCAGCACAGATGCTATCGAGACCAGAGTGAATCCCATGGGAGCTGCTGGAGCTCCCAGGAACTCCCAGTGAGCAAACCACAGGCATCACCCATGCTGACCAGAGGCCGGGAGATTGCTCTGACCCCTGCTCCCCCTTCTGCCAGGGAGCATTTCTGCTCCATTGCTTTTCCTTTGTTCCAAGTTCAGGCAGCTCCCAGGTCTTCTGAGGACCTAGAGTTAAGGAGTGCTGGCAATTCATCTTCCTGCTGATAGAAGTCCTGTGAAGATAGAAGCACTGGTTAGGAGCAAAGCTCTTAAATTGCTTCTAGCCTGTGAGTAAATGGCTTGGAGCTGTCAGGGTCAAGGAACAAACTGAATCTGTTCACTCAGTGAGCGGGAGCTGCTGGCTTTGCTGCCAGGAGCCGGGAAAGGGAGTGACACTTACAGGGTCTGGGCTTTGCTCTTGGGGACCACCACCTGTGGCTCCCTGGCTTGGGAGGCCACCACACAACACCCAGGAGGGGCACACAGGAAGGCCTGAGATGCTGTGTGTGCTGGCAGCCCCTGCAAAGCAGAGCAGCTTCTAGGGAGTCTCCTGTGGGGGCTGGTCACGGAGAGTTTCCTCCTTCTCAGGGGACAGTAACTAGCATTTTTCATCTGGTAGCGTGAACTGTTCCTGGGCATGACAACCAGGTTAGCTAATTAAGCATTCCTCTTGCTGCAGCCTGAGCAGCATACTGTGAATCCCCTGCCACCTCCATGCCTGGCGTTCCTGGAGCCATGCAGAGCCTTCTCCTGCCAGAGCACTGAGCTCTGGGACCATTGTTTGAACTTATTCTCTCTCTGGTTCCCCTGCCATGCGTGGGGATACCCCATGGCAAGGCTGTTCTTTCAGCGGCTGTAACAACTCTGGGGGGTTTGGAAGGAGTCATGCCTGGCAGTTGAGGTGCAGGGTGAGAGAGCTGGAGTGGGCCTCCTTCCCCAGCTCTGCTCCCAAGACCCTTCAGCAACTGCAAGGGATTCATGGCTGCGCCTGGGGACACCCACTGCAGAGACTTGCTGACTGTTTCTCTGCCCCTTTGTGCAGGTGCTGGACATGGACGCAGAGGATGACCCCTTGTTACAGGACGCCTGGCTAGATGAGGAGGATGAAGAGGTAGCCTTCGGCTCCCGGAAGAGGCGAGAGGGTGCTCTGTTGTGTGGGAAAAGCTCATGCAGAGTCAAGCCCCTGCGTGTCATGCTACCCGTGTCTGGCTTCTGGAATATTGTTGGCTGGGTATTTACCAACCCGTACTGCGCTGGCTTCATCCTTTTCCTGGGCTGTGCCATCCCTGCGGTGCTTGCTGTTGTCATGTTCCTCCACTACCCAGCTCTGGATATTGACATCTCCTACAATGCTTTTGAGATCCGCAACCACGAGTCCTCACAGCGCTTTGATGCTCTTGCCTTGGCCCTCAAGTCCCAGTTTGGGTCATGGGGGAGGAACCGCCGGGACCTGGCTGACTTCACCTCTGAAACCCTGCAGAGGCTCATCTTTGAGCAGCTCCAGCTGCTTCACCTCAATGCTTCCCACCTTGGGGTCAGCACACGGGTCAAGCGCAGCACCCCAGAGGGCAGGATGAGCTCCCCCAAGCCCCTTGTCCACCTGAACCCAGGAAACCGAACTTCTCGAACTGGGAGGGGTGCCCCACGCTGGGACTACTCCAGCACTTACATCAGCGCCAACACGCAGACACATGCCCACTGGCGCATTGAGCTCATTTTTCTGGCTCGGGGGGACTCTGAAAACAACATCTTCACCACTGAGCGCCTGGTTACCATCCATGAGGTCGAGCGCAAGATCATGGACCATCCTCGCTTCCGGGAGTTCTGCTGGAAGCCGCACGAGGTCTTGAAGGACCTGCCTCTGGGCTCCTACTCTTACTGCTCCCCTCCCAGCTCCCTCATGACCTACTTCTTCCCCACTGAGAGAGGAGGGAAGATTTATTACGATGGCATGGGACAAGACCTTGCTGACATCCAAGGTGAGCTGAGGGCCATGGGCGAGGGCTGCCTGCTTACATCACGCATCTCCTGCACGTTTGGGCAGTCACTTCCTGGTGTACAGCTAAGAAGGGTGGCTGCCTTGTGCAGAGAAAGGTGCTGCCATGTTGTGCCTTGAGAAATGATCTTTTCTGCACTAGGGCCCTTTTTCAACCCTTTCAGCAAAGCCCCTACAGCTCCAGCCATGGGTCACACAGACCCCAGCAGGTGAGTGAGAGGGACAAGTGAGAGGGAGTCCTGCATCGTACTGCCTTCTGCTGACCCTTGTCCCCTGCAAGTGGCTGTGGTTAACTAGAGGAATGTCAGGTCTTGGACAGACAACAGGGATGAGCTTCCCTGCACTGCAGAGCAGATGAAAGAGGTCTGTGGGCTGCTCTGGAGCTTGGAAGGCAGCTTGTGAGTCACGAGCTGGAAAGGCTTCTATAAGGAGAGGAGGAGGAAGGCCCTGCTGCCTCCTGCCAGCTCTGTACCCTGTGCTGTGCCCCTCTAGTACAGCAGAGGCTCTGGGTGGTGGAAAAAAGGTGAATCATGAGGAGTCTGTGGGTGTGATGTGGCTGTGGGATGAAGCTTCCATCTGTCTTCCAGGCTGCAGACGATAGCTGCCCAGGAGCCTTACAGGGAGCAGGCAAAGAATTAACTCTGTCTGCTCCAGTGTAACAGCTCTGCTACCAAAGCAGGAAAGAGTGTTGTTTCTGGGTCTTCCTGGTGTGAACTCAAGGGAACTTGGATTCTGGGGGTAGACAGGCAGTGTCTCTTACTCAGAACGAGCTGAGTGCCTCCATCTCTGCATCTCTCACACCATCAGGTGGCACAGGTACCAGGTCACAGCAGAGCCAGGACTCTTCATCTTCCTTGGACGCTGTTTAGCTCTTGTGCCTTCCCAGTGTAATGGAACAAATATTGGCCCACTGTATGAGAACTAAGAGCACCCAGCAGTGGGAGTATCGATGGGGATGTTGTGTGCCTTGCTGCCTGGGGGAGCTGTGGTCCAGATCAGTTGGGTGGAAGATGCGTCCCCGATGGGGAACTACATGTAGGCAGCATTGGCAAGCAGAGTCACAAAGCAGAAGTGGACTGGGAGCCTTTGCAGTCCAGCTCTCCTGAGCCCTCCTTGCTCTCTGCGAGGCAGCAGCAGTCAGTGTCACTGATGAAAGGCAAGATCACTCCCAGTTTCCCTTTGCCAGACTAGACCCTGTGCCTCGCCAAGTCAACTAAGCAGGACCTAACAAAAGCGGCACTGCTTTCTCCTGCAGGGTCCCTGGAGCTGGCCATGACCCACCCCGAATTCTACTGGTATGTGGATGAGGGCTTGTCTGCTGAGAACAAGAAGAGCTCCTTGCTGCGGAGCGAAATCCTCTTTGGGGCACCACTGCCAAACTACTACTCGGTGGAGGACCGCTGGGAGGAGCAGCGCCGCAAGTTCCAGAACTTTGTCATCACCTACGTGGCCATGCTGGCCAAGCAGTCCACAAGGTGAGGGTGTGTGCAGACAGGACAGGCGCCTTGCTGGGAGAGGGTGAGAGCAGGGAAAGGCAGAGGCTGGAGAGGGTGGTGCTTTCTGTTGCACTAGAGGAGTGGATGGAACAGGCTGTTCAGGGTGTGAAAGCTGGATCTCAAAGTTTACACAGCAGATGTGCCTGCTCTGCTCCGATGGCCCTGCAGCATTTGGAAAGCCCAGGAGGATTGGCGTGCCAGCTCGGACTGCTGGTTGGTGTCGAGCAGTGGCCACAGCACAGTGCTCCAGATGAAGGAGAAAAAGCACCTCCTTTGAAGTTGGGCTCAGGCAGAGTTCTGTGGATGAGGGCAGGGAGCATATGGCAGAAAATCTCTCATATGCCTTACTGCAGCAACACACCAGAGACATCAACAGAGACAATGAAAGGGAGCCAAAAATTGAATCCATTGCCTGCCTTTCCACTCAGCGCATGTCTTCTGTTGGATCTGTTTGCTTCCATCTCACACATCCAATTCCACTGGCTCCAACAGAGCTGCTTCCTGGTTTGAACTTGGCCCCAGCTGCTCCAGTGCAGGGGATGAAACGGTTCTTACTCAAGGCATCAACCCGTGGATCTGATTCTGCTTTTGCTCATGCCAATGTAATTCCTTCCAGAAGCATTTGCTCTTTGTACAGAAAGATGAGGAGAGGAGTTTCAGGGCAGGATAAGCTTCAGGAAATGCAGGCTTTTTGCATCACCGGATCTGTATGACTTTGGCTGAGTAGAGCTTTGCTCAATGCTTGTGAGAGGGGGGTGGTAAAATAGAGCTAAAAGGGCTAGAAGAGTAGCCCAGTATCCAGCCAGCGGAAGGGAGGTGGTGAGTCCCAGTGTCAGGGCACCTTCTCAGCCTCCAGCACCCTACTGCTCTGAATCTCCTCAGCTCCCAGAGCAAACTGATCTTCAAAAGCAGAGTGGAACACAGCCAGAGGCAAAAGCAGCCAGCCATGGAGTGTCCTCAGCTATGGGCTGGCAGAGCATTGCAGTTATGGGAAGCCAGAAGGGAATTGAGGCCAAGGCTTGGTTCTGAAGCTCCAATTCCTTATAGCCTCCTATGGTGCAGTGTTATTATACTCCTGGTTAAATTATCTCGGATTACTTCCGCTCAGAGCCTGCTTCCAGCAGCAGAAGCTGGTAAATCATATGGTTTCTCATAAGCTCTCACTCTGCCTGCATCCGGCGGTTATTACCTTTGTGCTCAATATAATAAGCAGTGATTAGGATTCCAGATGGAATTGGCTTTGAAGGCTTCAGGAGCTGTCTATTAGTGCCAAAGACCCACCATGCTCTGAAGGAATTTTTAAAATATTAGACGTGCTCTTTTATTTTTATCCCTTCTTGTGTGATCTTCACCTCCGGCAGCAACCTTGTTCAACCTGCTCTCACCACTCCTGAGCTGTTTCTTTAGAGAACTGCCGAGTTTATTGGAGCAGTGACCTCCTTTGGCTCTGGGGGAGACACTGTGCTTTAAATCCCCTGGCTCTGCTCCTTTGACACTCAACTCTGCCTCCTCCTCTTCCTTCCTTCATGTCTTCCCCTCCTAGCAAAGTCCAGGTCCTGTATGGAGGGACAGATTTGTTTGACTATGAAGTCAGGAGGACTTTCAACAATGACATGTTGCTGGCCTTCATCAGCAGTAGCTGCATCGCTGTCTTGGTCTACATCCTCACCTCCTGCTCAGGTAGGCTGTAGTCAGAGCTGTCCTCTCACACAAATCCAAATGTGCTGTGACTCCCTGTGTCTGTGCAAGCTCCGGGAGAGGCTCTGGTGTCCTGACACCAGCCTGGCTTTGTGCCACAGCAGCGTGCAGAAGGTCATGCAAGTCTGATTCTCCAGAGCAGAGATCTGTGGGTGGGGTAGGGGGAATGCTCCCAGGAGAACAGAACTAGGATGCAGCTTCCCATCTTACTAGCACTGGTGTAAAGCTGATATAATTTCATGGATGGGCCTCATGGGAAGGTGTCTGCAAGCAGTATTCTTGCAGCCTGGAGCTATTCTGTCACCAGCACACTCCTGGGAACCAGTATTCCAATGGGGCAGGTGGAGGTGTCTCTCCCAGGGTTCAACCAGCAGTACTATTTTTATCATGTTCCTTTCCTCCTATAGTGTTCCTGTCATTCTTTGGCATTGCCAGTATCGGGCTAAGCTGCCTGGTGGCTCTGTTCCTGTACCACGTCGTATTTGGGATCCAGTACCTGGGCATACTCAATGGTGTGGCTGCCTTTGTCATTGTGGGGATTGGTAAGCACGTCCTTATTCAAAACCTGTCTGGGCTGCCCTGCCATAACTCCTGCCTGCAGGAGAGAGAGAGGTGGTGGTGCCAAATGCAGACTGAATTTTCAAGCCCTTTCCCTCCATTACCTGTAAATGAAATATTTGCAGGTCATAAGTTGCGGGGAAATGAGATTTTTAGTGTGTGTCCCTCCTGTAAGCGAAGTATCAAAATCTTCCCCTTCTTTTCCCAGGGGTTGATGATGTCTTTGTTTTCATCAACACCTACCGCCAAGCCACCCACCTCAAGGACCTGCGCCTGCGCATGATCCACACCATCCAGACAGCAGGGAAAGCCACCTTCTTCACTTCCCTGACCACGGCTGCAGCATATGCTGCCAACATCTTCTCTCAGGTACACTGCAGCTTTGGGATTTGGGGCTTTGCTTCTGCCAGAGGGTCTAGAGGGAAGAGAGGGAAGGTGCCAGCACCATCTTTCTGTCCTCTCCTCCAGCACCAGGGTGTGCCAGACTTGCTCGCCCTAGAGGGCTGTCCCTTACCTGCTCTAAGGCAGTTGACACTCCCTGTGTCAGCATCCAAGGCAATATTTCCTGTGCCACTGATCAAACAGGATCCAGTGGCTGCCAGGCTCCATCTCAGCTCCTTGCCTACCAGGTTTGCTGACGACCATGACTGAGGTCAGCGTGGTTCCTCCGGATATCTCTTTCTAGCCTGGTGTCTCTCCAGGTTTCCTGCCCCAGTTGATCCCAGCTCCATATTATCTCTCTTCTTGTAGATCCCAGCTGTGCATGACTTTGGGCTCTTCATGTCACTGATTGTGTCCTGCTGCTGGGTGGCTGTGCTCTTCACCATGCCAGCTGCTCTTGGAATATGGACCCTTTACGTGTCCCCACTAGAGAGCTCCTGCCAAACCAGGTGAGCCCTGGAGCCTCCTTGTGTGGGTGGGAAGCTGTTGTGGAGCTCATGGCCGAGGCAGTGTGCAAATCCCTGCTCTATCCTCTGTTATCCTCATCCTCCTCAGGCAGCTTGTCTTTGCCATTCCCCGTTAGTCTCTAACAAAAGGGAAATGTAAATTCTGCCATGCCAGACTGGACAAGGAAGGGCCAGGTCCCTGTTTCATTCCCCTCGGTGTATGCACAGGTGCCTCCCCGCAGACTCTGCAATGCCAGTCACACCTCTGCACTGAATCCCATGGAGTATTGGAGGCATTTGTGTCCTCGGAACACTCACTGCAGAGCTAAATCCTTCCTCTGTGGAGACACGAGCCCTGCAAGACAGACAGATCAACATTGCTCCTGCCTGCAAGCTGAAGCAAGGCGTGTGGATTTGTATTTGAAAGTCAGCACATTTCCCCTTCCCCTGCTCTTTTGCTGCGCAGATGACCTGGCCTGATTTAATTCATTAGCAGGGAGGTGAACTGCTGAAACTGCCGTCACTCAGTGCCTGGCGTGCACAGCTCAGCCCAGCCTGCTGCTGCTTCACCACAGCAGCTCAGCCCCTGACCTCCCAGCACTTAGCAATGGAAATTGCTCATGGCAGTGCCTGTTGTCTTTCCAAGTAATTGGCGCAGGCAGTTGCTGCTCTCCTTCCTTGTCTCTCTGAAGGAGCCCACTGGTAACTCTTTGCAGGGTGTGTGGCTTAAACCTCATGCCTTTTTTCTCCTTCCCTGCTCCAATCCAGCTGTAGTCAGAAGTGCACCAAAAAGAGTGCCTTGCACCTGGCTGAAGATCTCTTCGTTGCCTCGGAAGCCACCTCCAGAGCAGGCAGAGAGACACTTCCCTATCTGGATGATGACATCCCACTGCTCAGTGTGGAGGAGGAGCCTGGTATGTGCCTGCTGTTTCGTGTCTGTGGGGACCACACTGCCCTGTTCATCCTGCAGTTCCTCCCATCCCTGCCACTGGTCCATGCTTCAGTTTCCCTACTTTTAAGCCGGAGATGGTGCTGTCACAGGAGGCTGTAGGAGTCTGAACTCACTAATGGTTGTAAGGTGCTTTGGGATCTTCAGTGGGTGTTGATACATGCCTTCTAACTACTTTGCTCATCTCTTCGGTCTAATATAGGTTGTGCTTTCTGGCTGCAATCAGTGATTGTGACATGGAGGTAGCCACGAAACATCTAATCCTTAGTGCCAGGACAGCTCACCCTTGAGTAAAGAGATTTCTGCTCTTCGGAGTACTGCATTTGGGAAGCAGGGGAGAGAACTCTGTTATTCTCCAGCGTTACTTCCTCAGAGCATCTCCTCCTCCTCTGACAAGAAGAGGGCAGTGACTTATCTAAGACCCCATAAGCAATCTAGAAAAAGAGCCCAGAAATTCTGTCTGTTGTTAGCAGGAGATAATCCTCCTAGACCTGACTGAAGATATGACTGCTTAAAGGGTCATGCTCTGTTGTACTTGGCTTTTAAAACTTGCTGGGATCTCTTCCTTTTAAACCCCGCAATGAAGTGGTCCGGGCAGTGAGTAGCTTCCAGGCCTAGCGGCAAACTGGAGCTGGAGGCAGATGGATCAATGGCTGAGCCCATGATCCTACAGCAGTGCGCAGACCCCCTTCCTGCAGCGCTGGCTCTCAGCTGCCTTTGATAGGCAGACAACTAAGCTTTGGCACTGTGCTGCAAGAGCTGTCTCCTTAGTATGCCAGAGCCACAAGCAATGGTAATGTATGGAAATAACCCCTTCCCTGGAGCAGTGAGCAGCAGGATGCTTTCCTACAGGGGCCCCTCAGCATCAGGTAACTCGTGAAGAAGCAAAGCTGCTTGTTCCACTTGGTGACCAAGCATGGTTTGTGGTTCAGCTGTGCAGCATGCCAGGCACGCTTTGACCCCATGACAGCAAGTGCCCACTTCTCATCCGTAGAGAAGAGAGCAATTCCCTGGGCATCCCTGAGCTGGAGTGAAGAGATCAGAGAGGAGCCACGCTGCAGTCAGGAAGAGGTCTGCTGGTGTAATTAGCTGTAAGACATACTTGGTAGGATGAGGACAAATTTTGGCTTGGCCCAAGAAGCATGCAGTGTCCCTGTGACAACGTTAGCGGGATCTGGCAGAGGAAGAATAGCCTGAAGCATGGGCTTTGGACTGAGCTATGGATTTAGAAGTGTAGCTGTCACATGGCAGTGACTTGACAAAGATGCTTCCTATGACAACGTGGGAAGTCACTGCTTCTGCCTGGGTCTTACTCCATCTCTTGAGTGAGTTGTTCAGCACCTTGCAGAAGGTTTTGTAAAGGAGAGCAGAAGGCTATGAGACACTCATGACACTGAGCGCTGAGATTTCCTTTGATTTCTCTCACTCCCTAGTCTCCTTGGAAATGGGGGATGTCCCCTTGGTATCTGTGATGCCAGAAAATCTGCAGCTCCCAGCAGAGAAGAGCAACCGGGGTCACTTGATAACTCGTCTGCAGGAGCTGCTGGAACACTGGGTGCTGTGGTCTGCAGTGAAGAGCAGATGGGTGATTGTGGGTAAGGAGGAAGGGGGGTATTCCGTCTGGGTGGATTTTAGAGGGTTTGACAGCATCTCGATCAGTCCCCAAGCCTTGATTATTAGTGACAAGGGATTGAGAAAATGGACATAGTAGATGACATCAAACTCGGTAGAAGAGTGTCCCCAGAACAGTCAGTCCCTAAGGGAACTGCATGAGGAACTCTGAGACTTTTCCGTCCCTCTCCTTTCACTCAGACCTGAAATGACAAGTCATGATGGGTTTTTCCAGGCACGGGGCTCACTACAAGAAAACCCAGCTGCTAGTGTGCTTTAGGGACTATTCATTTTTCCTGTTGAAAATACCATCTTTCTACCTGCTGTCTGAGTATGTCCTAAGTGCAAGATGCATGTAGGGTCCCACACACTTACCTGAGCTTCTCCTTGCAGGGCTCTTTCTCCTTGTCTTGCTCCTGTCCATATTCTTTGCTAGCCGCCTCCATCCAGCTAGCCGTGCTCCAGTCTTGTTCCGGCCAGACACGAACATCCAGGTGCTGCTGGACCTGAAATACAACCTGAGTGCTGAAGGAATCTCCTGCATTACCTGCTCAGGTGAGCGTGCTGGTCCCCAGACCATGGTGGGTGCAGCGTGGCCTAAGCCCTGGGCTGGTGGAGCTGAAGTGTGAGGTAGACACCTGCATTGTTCAAATATCTCATTGGACATTTGAGGGGCCCCACTGAAGGGAGGAAGGAGCAGGATGGTTGAGTTGCCTGTAGGAGTGGAGTATTTTGGAAAGCTTTAGCCAGGAACTGCCCAAGTGTTTCTGCAGGTGCAATTCCTTTATAGTCCATGAAAAGCGACTATTTTTACTCCCAAGTGCTGGCCATGTGCCAGTGACCAGCTGGGGGTCTGTGGCTCTCTGTTGCCTGCTTAGGGTTCACTGCTCAGTAACAGAACCCGTGGTGTGTGCAGGGCTGGTGGGTCTCTTGTCATGCCATTCACCCTTTCCCCCCTGACTAACCTTGTGGGACAGGTTTGTTTCAGGAAAAGCCCCACAGTTTGCAGAACAACATCCGAACCTCCTTGGAAAAAAAGAAGAGGGGCTCAGGGTCACCTTGGGGAAGCAAAGGGAGCATAAGTGATACAGGGCAGCAAGGTAAGTGGGGCATGGCTCTGACCACGTTTGGGTCCAGGGCTCAAGGATCCACTCAGGTGAAAATGAAATCATATGGTCTCTGAACGGCTGATAGGGAATAGTTCTCTTCAGACCATTCCCTACATCCGGCACTGATCTAGGGCTCAGCTAGGAGCATCATTCCCCTGAATGCCTGGTCCTGTATCCCAGTGGCAGTACAGTCTAGTGACAGATCCCTCTGGTCTGAGTGCACAGCTTTTGCATCCCAGTCCCGTGTCACAGCCTTGCTGGCAGGCTGTGAGAAGAGCAAATTCAGCCTGTTTCGCAGGGGATTTTTGAGGATAAGGGAGTTATTGGGCCAGGTCCCGAGATGACCTGAGTCAACAAGCCATCAGGAATTACGGCAGCTCAGGATGTGTTTGTGAAAACCTTTGAAAGGTGCTGTACTGCTAGAAGCAGAGGCTGTGCCTGCTGCCCCAGAGGAGCCAGAGCAGAAGAACTCTCCTTTGCTGCTGCCCATGTCTGTAGGATTTGCTGATTGAGAAGTACCACTAGCCCTCATGCCCTCTGTTCTCCTCAGATCTCCAGGGGACTGTCTATATCTCCAAGTCCAGAAGCAAGGGGAGGCCAGCCATCTACAGATTCTCCCTCAATGCCAGTGTCCCTGCCCCCTGGCAGATGGTGTCACCGGGAGACGGGGAGGTGCCTTCATTCCAGGTGAGTCAGTCCAGGGATGTTGGACCCCTCTATCAAGCGTGCAGCACTCAACAGGTGAGCACAAGAGCCTCCTCCTGTCTCTCCACGGGGTCCTAGGTAGTTCAGGGTGAAATGTGCAGGGTGTTGCAGTAAGGGAGCTAACACGGAGGGCATTGCGCCTGGCTTCGTTAAAGATTAGGCCTCGTGGTGCCACAATACTTACCTGTAGCTGTTGCGATGTGACTGTCAGCAATGGGAGCAGAAGTGTGGGCGTCTGTGGAGATCAGGTGAGGGACATCATCACCTGGGCTCATTCTAGTAGAACTTGCTCCTAAGATAGCTGGATTCCCACTGCCTGCTCCTGTCCATCTACAGATGCAGGCGAGCAGGCAGCACTGCTTGTGCACAGGCCATAGCTTGTGGGGGGGGACAACCTCCCAGCAGGAGTCCCTCACCCTGGACAGAGCAGTCACCATTCAACCCAGGCCACAGAGAACTGGGGTGGTGAGAGGCCCCGTCACCCACTGGCCAAGCCCGGGAAGGGGGCGGGCTGGGGGCTGGCTGGGTTTGTGCCTGCAGTGCTCATTCTGTGTGGCTGTGCCCGTGCTCAGGGAGGAGGGGAGTGTGTGATGCTGATGTGCAACAGGCTGCAACCCTGTGGAGTTAAGTGTCTGTTTTCATTAATCCATTGCTTAGGTGTATAGAGTGCCTTTCGGTAACTTCACCAGGAAGCTGACAGCTTGTGTGTCCACAGTAGGGCTGCTTAAGCAGACGAGCCCCAGGAAGTGGATGATGACCACCTTGTCCTGTGACACCAAGAGAGGCTGGAAGTTCGACTTCAGTTTCTACGTGGCCGCCAAGGAGCAGCAGCGAACACGGTAACCTTCCAGAGCCCACTCAGGGCCAGGCAGCAAACCCAGCAGAGCCGAGTGACCAATGTGGGATGCCCAATGCCCAGTGCCAGTCGTGCCCTCAGCTGGTGACATCCCTGGCCCCACGACTTGCTTTGCTGCGAATGTGCCCCAACTTTGCAAAGTTATTTTGCAGGCCCACAGCATCATTAACGTGACAAAGGCTTGACAGCTGCAGGACTGTGGCTGGGGGCGGTTTGCGTGGCAAAAAGACATGGTTGATCTTGGTCTTGCCCTTACCCACCTGAACTCTTGGGCTGAGCAGGCAGCATGGAATACGGAGTGACTAGAGACCCAGGTCTGCGGTTGCTCACCTTCTGTCCCTGAGCACATCTGTTTCCATGCAATGCTTTAGACACATCATCTTGACTACCTCTGCTCCCCCCTAACAAACTTTCTTTGCTGCACAGGAAACTCTACTTTGCCCAGTCTCACAAGCCCCCTTACCACGGCCGAGTGTGTGCAGCACCTCCTGGCTGTCTTCTCAGCTCTAGCCCAGATGGACCCACCAAAGGCATCCTTTATGTTCCCAGTGAGAAAGGTAAGCTGGTGAGGACCCGTTCAGCCGTGTCTGGCTGTCAGATCCAGAGAGTCAGACCCTTTTTTGTCACCTTCTGATGTAACCAACCTTTCTTCTCTGTCTGACAGCAGCACCCAAAGCAAAGCTGTCGGCCACTTCTGGATTTAATCCTTGCATGAACACGGGCTGCGGGAAGCCAGCAGTGCGGCCACTGGTGGACACAGGAGCCATGGTGTTTGTGGTCTTTGGCATCAGAGGTGTTAATCGCACGAGACGCCTGGACAACCACGTCATTGGAGACATGGTACACACATTCTGGCATGCTGGACAGGCATGCTTGGGGCTGATGAGTGAAGGATGGTCTCCCTGGATGGTGTTTAGTTAATCCCCACAGCCCGGGCAGCATGATCCAGCGGTCTAGACAGATGGAGTAGCAGAGATGGTGGCACCGTGATGAGCCAAAAAGACATTTCTGGTTTAGCAAATTCACAAATAATGGAGATCACGAAGCTCTTACTGAAATCACTTCAGACTTTTCAGAAAATCCCTTTCTGAGTGGAATATCTAACCTTCTAATTTTGAGTCTAAATCTGGCTTTCCTGAGGATTTTAGAAGCAAAACCATCTTAAGCTCAGTATGAAAATCTCACTACAAATGCAAGATCCAGGGAATGAATATTTTTCTATAGTTGTTTATCTTGATATGAGATATTAACACAAAATAATACAAATAATTACTGTGGGCAAAGGTTACTAAATGTGACTTTTCCAGGAACAGCTTGTCTCCCAGATCTGATACCTTGATGCATTCGTGGCCTTTCCCCAGAAAAACCAGGCTTAACTCTGGTCACTTGGCAGAGACACTTCAGCTTTCTGCTGCTCTTCCTGCTTTCTGATTTGGGGACACTGTGGAATCAGCCTTTGCCTGTTTCCTCTGGAGAAAACAGTGTGAAATGCAAGCATTGGGGCGGGTGGAAAGCTGGAGGTTGGTGCTGGGCACTGCTAGGGATTGGGAGCTGCTCCTTAGACAGAGCCTAATGGTTTGGGGCATGGCATGGTGGTTATTCCTTTGTCAGTGCTTCTCTCATACTGCCCACCTTGTTTCTTTTTTCTTTTTATTGGAGGGATGCACATGTAGTTTCTTCCTGGGTTATCCGGCCAAGCGAAAATATCCAGTGGGTTTTTCCACCATATAACCCACGGTCTATATAGTCGCAGGCTGTGTAGCCAGGAGCGGACTCAGCTTCTGCCTCCTTGTGCCGGTCGCTGTGTGTATGCCTCACGTGTGGTGCTCTTGTTGTTGTGTCTCCTTGTGAAAGGGCAGCGTTATCTACGATGACAGCTTCGACCTCTTCAAAGAGATTGGCAACCTGTGCCGCCTCTGCAAAGCCATCGCCAGCAACACCGAGCTGGTGAAGCCGGGAGGGGCTCAGTGCCTGCCCTCTGGTAGGTAGGACTAACACCAGCCACAGGGTCCTTGGGGAGATCCTGGGTCCCTGGCTGGACGCTGGCTCTCACTCTCCAGTCTGAGGAGTGTGCCTGCCAAGGGCTTTTGAACTTTAAGATCCCAGGTCGGTGAAGCAGGGAAAGGAAAGGGAGATAGAGGTCAATAAATGCAGGCAGTGCAGGGAGGAGAGGTGTTTCTCAGCAGTCAGCTCTCCTGACCTGGCTGCAGCACAGCCCTGCCTGTTCCACCTGGCTTAAGTCACAGCTCCCATCTCCACCTCATGCTTCTATGTGTTGTGCCAACCATTTCAAGGATGAGAAACACACAGCGGGTGGGACAGGAACATGGGACTCATGTTCTGCAGCCGTGTTTGTTTGAGCAGGGGTCCTCAATAGCAAACCTGAAAGGGGGGCAGCTTCTTGCTGCCTCTTCTTCTTCCCAAGGCAGCTTCACCCTTCTAGCACGTGCCCCTGGTCATGCTTTCTGGGAGATGTGGAAAAGAAATAGTGTCTTTAACTCCAGAGACACTGGGCTTACTTTTTGGGATTTAATCCGGTGAAGATAAGAACAGAATTGCATCTGTTCTTTCCAGTCATGGGTATTGCTTGTGATACACTTACCGTCTTTCAGACAGATAAATATCTTCTTAATAGCTCCTGAATAACCAGCAAATCAGACCTGATCTTGTTGTGATGAGGCTGCTCACTGCCCCTGTGGCTTCTTATGCCTAACCGGTGACTGTCTGTTCCAGCTTCAGAGGTCACAAGGTTGTGGAGCTGAGTCTAGGAAGTGTAGATTTGCTTCAGGCTAAGAGCCAGCCTCATGCCTGGAGGAAATCCCTGCCAGGCCAGGCAGACAGCTCCTCAGCGCTTGCTGTTTGTACTGCTTCCTGACAGCTGGGGACAAACAGCGGTGGTAGTGTCCTGTCAAGTGCTGATGGCACAGAGTGCCCTTTCAAGCTAGCAGCAGCTGAGGGCTCTGGTGCTGAGACCTCAAGGGCTTTGGCAAGTCAGAGTTGCAAGGGGAAGCAGCTGCTTACAAATGGGGCCTGCAACTTTCTCTTGTTTATTTTTCCCCCCATGCTCCAATGTGCTTCCTTTCCCTGTCCTCCATCCCTTGCTCTTTCTTTCTCTCCAGGTTACAGCATCTCCTCCTTTCTGCAGATGTTGCACCCTGAGTGCAAGAACATCCCTGAGCCCAACCTGTTGCCTGGGCAGCTCTCTCATGGGGCAGTGGGGGTGAAGGATGGGAAGGTGCAGTGGATCTCCGTGGCATTTGAATCGGTGAGCACATGGCACTGCCATCTATCCTTGTGACCGTTTCTCCTTGTGGCTTCTGGGGGTTTAGCTCTGCTCTTTCTGCGCCGGCCACTGTCATTGGCAGCCAGAATTTAGTGTTTGCTGGTGTTTGTTTCAGACAGATGCCTCCACACACAGGTTGTTCAAAGTGGCTGCTTTGCTCTTAACATGAGAGCTCAGACAAAGAGCTCATGGGCAGATTTGCCCATCTGCCACTTCTGCCTGGCGCTGCGGCTCCAGTGGCTTGTTCTGCCTCTTCTCTTGTCAGGCATGCTGTGTCCCAAAGAGGAGGATACGAGAATAACATGTTCATCTTCTTACAGACAACCTACAAAGGGAAATCTTCCTTCCAGACATACGCTGACTACCTGAAATGGGAGACATTCCTGCAGCAGCAGCTCCAGCTCTTCCCAGAGGGCTCTGCTCTCCGGCACGGGTTCCAGACCTGTGAGCACTGGAAGCAGATCTTCATGGAGATCATAGGCAAGTGTCTGCTATGTT
Source organism: Eurystomus gularis (assembly GCA_013400335.1). NCBI lineage: Eukaryota > Metazoa > Chordata > Aves > Coraciiformes > Coraciidae > Eurystomus > Eurystomus gularis. The sequence continues at coordinate 267,419 of VZZY01002816.1, forward strand.
TCTCTCCCTGAGGAGATGTGATACAGCTCTGATACATCTGCACAGCACACTCTGGGCACGTGTTGTATCTGCAGTCCCTTACCGTGGCTGTGCAAACTCATAAAGCGTGTTCCTGCCCCAGGCAGCACACTCTGTCAAAATTCTAGGCAGAGCCCAGGGAAACAGAGAAGGAATGGACTCTGCCATGCTGATGTGAGAGGCAAGAAGTTGCTCACCTGCTTCCCACTTTCATCCTCCCCTTTCCATCTCCCCCCACGTGAGGCCCTGCCTGCCTCGTTGCCTTCAAGGACTTGGTGCTTTCCCCATCCCATCTGTTGCCTTCTAGGAGTCAAATGAGCTGGTTCTTTTCTTCCAGGAGTGCAGAGTGCCCTGTACGGTCTGGTCCTCTCACTGGTGATTTGCGTGGCTGCAGTGGTGGCGTTCACCACTCACGTCCTCCTCCTGCTGCCAGTGCTGCTCAGCATTTTAGGTAAAAACGCCAGTTCCAATGTGTCAAGCTCTCCCTTAGTCGGTGGGTCAAATCTCTGGCGATTTGAACTGAATTGCTCTTAGTCTGTGTAAAACCTTTTGGCTTTCCAGGAGCCAGTCCGGATTGACCAAAGTGAACAGGAGAAACTCTCAACAAATGCACAGGAACCTCATTGGGAAGTAGATTTGTATGTCTAATTCCCACTGTGTTTTATCCACACAATCCCTTCTATTTGTTTAAATAAGGGTTTTAGCTACACAAATGCCATCCCTGCCTGTTATGTGTAGTAAAGTGATTAAGTCCCACATGCTCTGAATAACAATTGCACTACTTCCCAAGGATCTGCACCATGGCTGCTGTTTCCAAGCAGTGGGAGATTTTAAAAAGCTGAATATTTTAGCGGTTTTGTTGGTATTTGAAGCAAACTTGGAAATAATTCCCTCTCCCTAGCTGGTGAATTGACGATATTGTGGTCTAAGTGTGTTGCGAAACTTCTCGGTTTAAAAATCAAATCTATCATTTTAAAACCACTTAGTCTCCCACACATGACTCACCAGCAAACATCACTCTTGCCTTTCAGAAGCCCCTGTGCGTGCGCTCAGCCTGTAACTCCAGCAGGCAAAACCAAGGGCCCTCTTTTCAGTAGCGCGTGTCCCACCCTCACGCTTGCCCGCGCTTGGATTCCTTCAGCAAGCATCCGTCCAGACCAGCATCGGTCTGGCAGTTTGCCCAGTGTCAAACTAGGGGCTCCACTGTCCCCAGCAGGTCTGATTAGCTGAGTGAGTGGTCCCTGTGGCAAGGGAAGGTGAGGGAGGTGTTTGCCTCTGGGAGGGAGGGATGTGTGCAGGATCCAGACTGGCCACCACACAGACTATGATCCCAAACACCCCAGTGTTTGACTGGGGAGCAGTCTCGGAGTCCTTTAAATGTGCCTAACATGACCTTCTTCACACAGGGGTGGTCTGCTTGGTGGTGACCATCATGTACTGGTCTGGCTGGGAAATGGGAGCTGTGGAAGCCATTTCTCTCTCCATCCTCGTTGGCTCCTCCGTCGATTACTGCGTGCACTTGGTGGAGGGCTACCTGCTGGCAGGGGAAAACCTGCCACTGCACCAGGCAGAGGTGAGCCCTCTCCTTCCTATAGCCTTGCATCCATTCCTCTCATGCCCTCCGTGCCACCAGGCTGTGATGCAGGACCTAAGGCATGGTGGGCAAGGGGAGAGGCTTCTTGGCACCCTCACAGCATGCCTGGGGTGCTTGCTGCTTGTCCCACTGACTGGTCAGACACTGGTGTGAGCTTGTGTACCTAAGCACAGTAAACCCAGCTGAGGGTGCAACCCACGTGGTTGTCCCTCTCTTAATGGCCACAGCCATGTCTAAAGCAACCCCCTTTCATGCTCCAGTGAAGATGGTCTTGAAGATGGCCCTACATTCATTCTGTAACCTCCACAAATTGCTTCGCTCTGCTGTGCTGGACCTCCAGGTCTTCTCCAGCCTCCTTAACATCTTTTGCCTCTTGTGGGAGATGGACCACAAAAGTTTGGAGGGTGTCTGATCCCAGGTATGGTGTCTGTGTGCAGTGCCTCTGTTGTGCAGGCCCAGCAGTCAGGCAGTGGCTGAAAGGAGCCACAAAAACCAGCAGACCTCACCTCTGCTGGGTTTTAACCTCATGGCTGTTGTCCAGCATACTCAGAGACAGTGTGATCTGCGCTCACGCAGCTTCTTTGTCCTGGACCAGGCCCCCATGAGCTAAGCCACCCTCTCAAGGGCTAGAACATGAGTGCAGACCCATGTGCGTGTCCCCACTCCCCCTTAACGCTGCTGTCCCTTCTGCCAGGACCCCACAGCGTGCCGCCAGTGGAGGACGATTGAAGCAGTCCGTCACGTTGGTGTGGCAATCGTCTCGAGCGCCGTCACCACAGTGATTGCCACCGTCCCGCTGTTCTTCTGCATCATTGCCCCTTTCGCTAAGTTTGGGAAGATTGTGGCCCTCAACACGGGAGTCTCCATCCTGTACACGTTAACTGTGAGCACAGCCCTGCTGAGCATCATGGGGCCCGGCACCTTCATCCGCAGCAGGACTTCCTGCCTCAAGGCTGTGGTGGGGGTGCTTCTTGCTGGCCTGCTGGGTCTGTGCATCTGCCTCACCCTGCTGAAGAGCGGATTTAAGATCCCTCTCCCTAACGGGACAGCCCTGTAGACCCTATGCCAAGAGCCACATGCTCTGTCTTCTTGCTCCCTTTCTTTTTTTCTTTTTTTTAAAGGATATTTTTTGTAAGAAAAAAAAAGAGGAAAAAAATCCCCTTTTTCCAGAAGTTTTTCAACTCCAGATGCACTTTATTTTCTAATGGGTTTTGCTCTAAACTTGTATTTATTTTGGGTAGTGATGGATGACGGACAGTGAGGGCTGCCCAGGGAATACCTCAGCCCGTGAGTAGGAGGGGAGGAGGTCTCCTTCTCTCTATTTTCTTTCTGCTCTTCTTTTCTTTTTTTTCCTTTTCCTTTTTTTTTTTTGTTTTGTTTGTTTGTTTTAAATGAACAGAGCTTTCTGGAACCGCAAAGCTAAAAGGGGAGAAGTTGGGAAGGCCATCTGATCCCTTTCAATACCCTTCACTCTGTCCCTCCCCTCCCCTTGGCCAAGGTCGTCATTGCAACGGTGGCTCTTGAGGTGATGTCCAACCTCCACACCAAGCCTGAGACACAAAACCAGGAGTGAGCTGTTGGACAGGCCTGGGAAATAGCAGTTTCTGGACCCCTGTAGCCAAGCTAGACCAGAAGTGAACTTGCTGCACAGGAGCTCTTCTGGGTGTCATTGTGGGATGCAAACTGGAGATGCTGGGTGGCACCACCTGCTTTCATCACTTGTGGAGGGTGTCGGTACACGTGGCTTTCCCCTTCTTTCTGAAGGGTCTGGGAGCAGCCGTTAGGAATGATGCCAGCAGCAGCCTGCCCTCCTCTCCCTCATCTCAGTAGTGAGGCCAAGGCAATATCAATGCCCATTCCCATCTCCTGGCCAGTGTGTGACCTCACCAGTCACTCCCTCCACTCGTCATGGGGGAGAGAAAACAGCCTTGAGGTCCCTGCAGAGCCTTTTGGTCATGGCAGTCAGCTCGTAGCTTGAGGACGAGCTGAGCATGGGGGCCAGGTAGAGCCCATACCTGGTGGCACGCACAGATAAACAGCGGTGCATCCTGCAAGGAAGCTTAGAGAACGCTTAGAGACGTCTTCTGCTGTGGAGACACGAGGGCAGCGGAGCTTCAGCCTGCGGCTGCTGCCTGCTCACAGCAGATGGTTTATATTAAAGTAAAATGAAATCGCAAACTGGGGCCATTAACAAGTACATTTTAAGCATCACTGATTCGATCATATTTTTAAAATTGAAACAGCTAAGTGTGTGCGTTGATATGGAGCACATCTGGTCCTCGGCAGAAGGGGAGGGGTCGGGCCCACTGGGAGACGCATTAAACATTATTTACAGGGATGCCAATAGAGGGGGGTGGCCAGAGAGCAGCCTGACTCCGCTTGTTCGCAGATACCATGTCCCTGGTGGCTTTGTGCTCTCTGTCTGGATTGAGCCCCTTTTTAAGGTGGGAATTCCAGGAAGCCCATCCCCGTTGCCAGCCAAGTTCTGGTCTGAGAGAGACCAGCAGCTGGTTCTGCTCGGCTCAGCGATGCCTCGCTCTGAGCCCTGCCAGTCTTACACCTTCACATTGTGTCAGCCCCATGAAACTGGATCAAATGTTTCTTCCTGAAGTAGGTTCCCCAAAGTGTCAGCTGGAGAGAGGAGTGCCAGGACAGGACTCTTGTTAGTGCCAGGGGAAATCCAGAGCAATTCTGCTGCAGGCAGAACAGACCTGGTTTGTTCCTCGTCATCTCTTGGTGCAGCTCAGTTACCCCTTTCTTCAAAGTGTTAAATGTTCCTTGGCACCTACCTCTGATCTGCACCAGTTCCTCCATGATGAACCCTGTGCCCATGAATGAATGGTTCTGGAAAGGATTTTTGACTATCCTTAAGCTGTGCTGCTTTGATGGCTGCAGTGCACAGTTCAGCCCCGATATTGATCGGTAAGCCATGCGTTTCCCTTTGTCTGCTCTCCAAATTTAATTACTAGCGGTGCCCTGAGCACTCCTGCGTGGCAGCGAGCGTAGAAGGCAGTGTGTGGGTGATGCACAGCCCCGTGAGACCCGTGTAGGTGCTGCAGGGGAGAGCAAGGTAGCCCTAATGCTGCTGCCAAGGCTGGTGGCTCGACCTGAATTCAGCTAATGCTTCAAACTCCTTGGGGTGATTAAAGCTGATGGGTATTTCCAGGTCCCCAGAAAAGACAATAAGGTGCCAAATGCACCCGTAGAGGAAGTTCATCCTTCTATAAGCATGAAGAAACCTTGAAAGCTCTTTAAGGCAAGGCACAGATGTGCTTTGAATCCTGCAAAGTTTAAAGCTCGTTTAAGCCCCTGGTGTCCTGTGTCTGTGCTCACTGTAAAGAAGCTATGTAAGCCCCTGCACCTCTGGAGTGATTCTGGAGACGCCATGCTGGGACCTTTCATTCAGCCACTTTTGGAAGGCAAAGATTAATTTCAAAGTAGTGGGAAGCCTTTTATGTCTCCTGGGTCTGATCTGGCAGTGTCTGATCTGCAGACAAAAATAGAGTTCCTGGCACCTGACAGGATCTGTCCTGTTTTCTGGTGCAGGCAGGGGAAAGGACAAGCTGTCATTTTCCCTCCTCCTCTGTGGCCCGCCCGGGCTCACCCAGTGCAGAAGGGCTGGCTGGCACTACCAGGAGCAGGGCATCACCTCGCCCTTCTTTGTCCAAGGGAGAGCAATGGCTGGAGCGATTCAGAAAGGAAAATGAGAGCCTGAGATAAGTGCAGAGCTGTAGCAGATGATTCACAAAGGCATAGGGAGGAGGTTGTGCCCCTCCAGCGAGGAAACTGAGGCAAGGAGAGGAGGAGACACTTACTCCAGATTGCGGTAGGATGGCAGAAGAGCCAGAAGCTGATTCTAGGTGATGCTTTTCACTGCAGGGACTCACTGGATGTTGGTGAGCTGAAAGCATGTTTAAACATAGTCATGGCACTTAATATCTAACTGGGCATTTGTCCCATCACCAGCACTCTGTGCAGCTCTGGGGTCAGGGTGGCTGGTGCTTTCTCCATGTGCTGTGGAGCGGAAGACGCTTGGCCCAGCCTTCTCCAACATGCTTACAACCCCCTGATCTCCCCCGGGCGTCTGTGGAGACAATGAATCAGTAGCAGATGTGTACATCCATCTCCATGTAGGCAGCGTCCTCCTTGGGATTTGAAAACAGTCATAAAATTATAGAGGTGAGAAAACGGATGGGTTTATCTGAGCAAATGCGAAGGTGGGGCTGACAGCCCTGCGGGGAATCTGTGCTCCGAGGCAGATGCTCGTAGCAATAAAAAGCGAGGCCTCACCTGTCTGGCGCTGGTCCAGGAGCAGATGCTCGCCCTAAATTAATTCCTCCCACGTCTCTGCCCACCTTCTTTCTCTGATGACTTCTCTGTTTTCCAGACCATCTCGTGGGCCCTGTCCTCTTGCCGAGCAAGGTTCAACCTTCTCTGTGGTAGCTGCTTGCACCTAAGGTGCTCATACACTAAAAGTGACTGGAGATTGTCTCAGGGAGATTCGCTGAGGCAGAGGAAGATAGGGAGTTAAAGTGCTTCATAAAAAGCTGTTGGTTTTGATGTTTTTAAGCAGTTGAACACAGCAGACCAGCCTTACTTGGAAGAGTATGCTCTAATTTTCCATTTCAAAACAATCTTGCTGGAATTAAGAAATATCCATGATTCTCAATTACAGCACACTGCAATGGGCTGTTCCTGTCAGCTGCCCAGTCCCTCGTTTCTAGTATATCCTGTTTTGAGGGCTACATTCTGAAAAGTTGATGTTAGTGTTTCAGGACGGGGGTCATTCTGAAACTCTGCAGTCTCCTACAAAACGGAGCGGGTCCTGTCCCGAGCAGCGGCTCTCTCCCTGCCAGCCCAAGACGGTGGCAGAAGGGCACTGCTCCCCACTGTTGGAGCACTGGGAGCTGGTGCTGCAGCTCGGTGCCTTCAGTGGGGCTGCTGAGTGTGTTCAAGGCTCCCCATGGCTGTGGGCACCCGGGGAGAGAACCTCAGTGCGCAGCAGCCCTGCCCAAACCAGCTTGGAAGCAAGGAGCAACAGAGCTGTTGTGACTTACAAAGATCAGTGTCAGAGGAAGGAGCAGGCCCAGGTCTCCTTGGTGTGTTTACTTACATCGTGGTGCCTCTCTTGGCGCTGGCTTCACGTGGGGTCTGTACAGGCAACTGGGGCATCAATTGCCGCTGACCTCGGCAAGTCCAAAGGCTGCGGATACTGAAAGGGGATCAGTGGCTGGGCTGGGCTGTGTTTCTAAATCCCTGTTGGGTCTGAAACTATGCCAGAGCAAAGGCAGCCTGAGAAATATCCCCAAGGAGAAGGACATGTGGCATGCTTACACAGTTACGGGCACCACTGATACACTTGTCTGGGTGCAGTGGTCTCCAGAGACCCCTGGTTTTGTCTCTGCTGGAGCAAACTGGGATGTTGCTTTGTGTCACGGCATGTAATTCTTTTAGCTAGTCCTGCACTGAATTTTCTTACCAGAGCAGCCTGCCCTCCTGGAAGGCTATAAAAGACTTTTTGTTTAACCCTGTGACATGTATAAATCCTCCCACACTGTCCACCAAGGAAGCTGTGCTGCTTGATTTGCAGCCAGGCAGGGCAAATTCACAGTCTCTTGGTTACTTGTTCCGAAATCACTCCCCACCCCAGCGAGCACACAAGCCATAGTTCACAGGTTTCTCAAAGGCCTCTGCTAACGGCTCTGTCCTGTCTTAGGGTCCTGGAGCTCAGAGTCCTTCAAGACCCGTCTCCGTCCTGAGGACGTAGTTGTTTGGCTTTCTCCCCTCTGCCCCTCCTTGGGGCAGTTGCTGGAGGGGACAGGAGGGTGATGGCCAGGACCAGAGGCAGACGAGCAGAAAGGTTTGCAGGGGGAAGCAGAAGAGAGAAATGGGAGGGAGGATGGTTCAAAAGCCAAGGGGAGAGGAGTTGTGAGCACCCCAAGGACAGAGGGAGGGCACTGCCCTTTCACCACGTCATGTGCAGACCTTAGAGTGTCGGTTCTCAGAGTGATGTAGCACAATTCCTGATGTAACGTAGGCGTGTTACTTTTGTAAGTCGTCTCCTACCCTCAATATTTTCGGTGTTCCTTGATTTTTGGAGACTGTTGTAAATAAAAGATTTTGACATTCGCACGTTTGGGCCCCTCGCTCATCATCATGTCACTGTTGCATGTGAATGTCGTGCTGGCCAGGGTGGCACTGAGAAGGTGCATGTTGTGTGAGTAACACAGCGGGGATGAGCCCACAGCATCAGTTCCCAACATGCACAAGGGTGTCTGCTCCTGCTGCTGAAATCAGGCCTCCTGAAGTCAATTTACCACATCTAGAAAAGCTGATGGTCTGGAAGAGCCACCTCAAGATCCCACGCAGGTCTGCAGGAGGGCTGGCTCCAGCAGAAGCTTTAGTCAAGTCTTGTGGAGTCCTTTTTCTCCTCGGTTCCCCACTGTGCTTCTCCCAGTGCATCGAGATGGCACTTCTGCGCTGACTCCACGAGAAGGGGATTCATCCAACCAGCATCGCACAACACCAGGGACAAACTTCTGGTCGAGGTTTTGTCTTTGTGTCCTGTCCTGCAGCAGCAGCAGCTCCCACAACCACGCTGAGCCGACGCACACGGAGTTTGGCAGCAGGACAGGAGGAGGACCCGGGCATTGTCCTCTCCCTGCAGCCATGTTGAGGTTTGCTCCCCGCACACTCTCTCATTTGGGTGTCCTCACGCTGCTCCCAGCCGTGGTGCTGCTGGGAAGGACAACACTGAGCATGTTGCACCAAAAACCTCTCACGGTTTCAAGCCCTCACTTCCACGGGGGAGGCCAAAGTTACTGATGAAACCCCTGTTGTAATAAATACCAGGAAGGGTCACAGTCTGATGAGAAAGAAAAATGTGCAGTCTCCCCAGGAAGGAGGAATTCTTTTAGTTGGGAATTGGAGGAGGGTTTGTGCTCGGTCCTGCTGCTGGGAAATTGCCAGGCAAGGTGGAGGGGGTTGGTTTTGGCTACAAATTCAGCCCCTTGTCCCAAGAGCAGGCACAACGGGCACTCTCTTGCACGCTGGTGGGGAGCTGCATGTGAACTGTGGGGCACGGAGGAGGCACTTATTTGCCTTTGCAGGACTGTGGGACCTCCTGGCAGTGGTGAGTGCCCAGGGCTGCCAAATGTGGGGCTGGGGGCACAGGAAAGACGTGCCCTGGGCTGCAGCAGCTGCAGACACAGGCGGAGATGGGCAAGGTTTCCATAGCTCTTCAGAAAGCGCCTGCTGGTTTGGGGAAGGGCTTGCGATGGGGGAAAGGGCTCAGCGGGTGGATTACACGGGGCGACAGCTGCTCGCTATTCATGTCAAGCTGGCAGAGGTGGGAAGGAATTGTGTTTGTGTCTGCGGGAGCCTGTCCATGCAGGGCTGCTGGCTCAGCCTGTGCTAACGCTGATGGTCCGTGCTCCAGAACCTGCTGCCTGTGATTTGGCAGAGCCCCATCTCTTCTTCCAGGTGAGTGCGTCTGGTGTGAAGTCTTCATTACACACAGCGAATGCCCCCCACCCTTCTGTCATGCTCTGGCACAGTGAGGTCTCCATTGCCTCCCCAGCACCTCACCAGCATTTGGGGGCTCTGCCTGTGTACCCTGGGGTGCTGCAGCAGGGACACCCTGTGCCCCTTCTCCCACAGGTTTCTTCCTACCCTGAAACTGAACCCCAAGCCCCGCTTCTGTGGCTTTGAAAGGGAAAACTGGAGCATCTCTCTGAGGAAGAAAGGCTGAGAGAGACCTGGAGTTGTTTAGCCTGGAGAAGACTCAGAGGGGATCTGATCAATGCTGATCAATAGGTGGGGGCAAGAGGATGGGGCCAGACTCTTGTCAGTGGTGCCCAGTGACAGGACAAGGGGCAACGGGCACCAACTGAAACCCAGGAGGTTCCATGTGAGAAGGAGGAGAAACTTGTTTGGTGTGAGGGTGTCTGAGCCTGGCCCAGGCTGCCCAGAGAGGTTGTGGAGTCTCCTTCTCTGGAGAGATTCCAAACCTGCCTGGATGCGATCCTGGGCACCTGCTCTGGGTGACCTGCTGGAGCAGGGGGGTTGGAAAAGATAATCTCCAGAGGTCCCTTCCAACCCCCACAACTCTGGGATTGTGTGTGATTCCATGGAAAGCCACATTCTCTCTGCAAAGCTGCCTGTCAGGGCCTGCCCATGCCACCTGGGGAGGATGCTCTCGCTGTTCCTTTGTCTCTGCCCATCCCCAGGACACTTCGTGTGGAGCTGGAGCGATGGGACTGGGTTTGTTAGTGCCCTGTATTTTCCACGGGAAGCCACTAAAACGGCTGAAGCTTGTGGGAGGGGTGCACGAGGGTGGGATGAGCAGCATGAGCCACTGGTGCGGGCGGGACCTCATCAGGGCACCGATAAAAAGGGCAGTGGCAGGAGCTGCAGCTTTGCCTCGGCCGGACAGGGCATGGTGAGTGGTCCCGGGGTGGTGAAGGGGAAGACAGCCAGAGGTGCATGGTCTGAAGGCTGTACTGGGCTGCTGGGGGCTCTCGGTGCTGCCCCGGGGGGCTCAGCCCCAGTGCCACGAGCAGGTTGAGGGTGGCACCCCTGCTCCTCATCCATCCATCCATCCATCCATCCATCCATCCCTCCATCCTCCCCTCTGCTGCAGGTGGCTCAGCACAGGGAGCTTTTCAACCTTATCTTTATCTGGCTTGGCCACACTGATGAAAACAAGCGGCTTCTTGGGGGCTGATTTATTTTTTTCCATGCATGGCTTTTGCCCCTTGGTGTTTTTCTCACCTGCCTTCTCGAAGCGCTTTCCCCTGCAGAGGATGCCCCTGTGTTGAGCAGGGCTTGGCCCATGGCTGGCTTCTGTGCAGCCTCACATCCCTTTCGGAGTAGCTGGGGAACAGTCTTCTCCCTCTGATGATTGACACAAAGGTCAGTCAAAGAGGATGACTCACTCTCTTCCCTTCCCCAGCAATTTGTCACCCTGCAGATGACACATCTTAGCTGCTCCTCAAGCAGTGAACAAGAGCTCTGGCAAGCTTGTGGGGAGCTGTGCCTCTGGAATGCTCTTTTTTTTTATCCTTGTGCCTGTTTATCCAGCTGTCCTGCGCTCCCCAAGGCCTGAGGATGGTGACGAGGTCCAGCCAGGGGGGCTGGGTGCCAGGTTCTCCTTCGCTCTAAGCCAGCACAGGAGCTGAAGTGGGCCCACAACAGAGGGAACTTGGAAGGTTTGTGGATCGTGTTTCGCTAAGTGTTGGCCCATGATGTTTCTTTCTTGTTGTCTTTTTTTTTTTTCTCTCTCAAGTTAGAGCAAGTTTGTTGCCCAAGGAGCTCGGCATGAAAACATGTTTCAGGCTGATGCATGCAACGAGAAGTAGGAAGAGCCAGGGAGGTTGGGGGCACCTTGATGGGTGTTTTGGCAGGGAGAAGAGCAGAGAAGGAGCCTGGACAGGCGTAAGTCTTGAAGTGTACGGGGCTGGGGTGAGACAGGTTGCCAGAGATTTGGTTTCAAACCTGGATTTGTAGCAGAGAAGCTGTTTTGTCCGGTGGGGTTGCTCATGTGTCGGTCTAGGGGGGTATGGATTAATCTGCCAGTGAAGAGCAGCCATGGCTGGGCTGAAAGGCCATCGCTGGTCAACAGCGCCATAAACAACCACTGGTGATGGGCAGTGCAGGAGCCTGAATGAAATTACAGATAGGTTGTGATTTAGGCAGACATAGCCCTCCTTCTTGAACATGAGAGGTTCTATTTGTGGAAAAGGAGGTTGTGAGGCAAAGAAAAGGGCTTTTCAGGGATGAATAAGGGCAGGGAGGAGGCGTGGGTAACTCCTGCGTGGGCACCAGCCACGAGGAAAGGTTGTGGTGCTGCTTTGGGAAGCTGATCTGATAGCGTGTGGGCAGGGAGGCCAGGTCATGTCCTCTTTCAGTGGAAGATGTGGCAGTCTTGGAGTCCCTGAATGAGGGCGGGTGTGAGGACACGCAGTCTCTAAAGGAGCGAGCTGAATGTGGCACCGAGGGCATTGTGGCTCGACTGGTTTTGACAGGACGCAGGCAGCTCTTGCTACCTCATGGCTGCTAAAGCTAACTTAACGTTAGCTTATGTTCTGTGTTAGGCTCATCTTGGCCTCAGGTGTGGTCACTGATGTCTCATTCCCCCTCACCACAGAGCTCTGCAGCCTTGCTGGGGCCCGGCAGGTGACGGGCATTGGGTGATTAAGAAGTTCCCACATGAATTGAGGTGACCTGTGATTACTTCCCTAACAAGACTGAACCCAGAGACGGCAGGCACAGAAGGGATGGGACCCTTTACAGCCTGGGGCAGGGAAAACTTGGGGTGTGCTTTTAAAAAGCACTGTTGGAGAGGTTTGGGTTTTGGGTTGTTTTTTTTTCTTAAACTTTAATGACCTTTTGAATTGACTCTCTTGATGCTGAGTGAGAAGTGCAAGGTGACTGCAAGAGAAGGTTGCGCTTCTGCCCTAGGACTTTTAGTCCTTTCCAGCTGGTGGCCTCTGTCCTGCTGAGCTTCCCAGGGCTGTGTTGTGTCCATGTGAAGAGGCAACAAGGACTTGGGTGCTCTGCCTTGAGCCCATTTCCAAACCCATCAGCTGGCCTGTGCATGTTCCTGGAGCCTTTCCCAAGATGTAACGGCCTGGGCTTCTCTTGAGCTTTTCACAGACTAACAAAGGACCTGGGAAAAGAAGCAGGTGAGTTGGTTGAGCAGTTGGTGCACAAGCCAATTGCCTACCAGTGGCTGGCTGAGTCTAGCCCGAAGTTTGTTGCCTGTCAGAAGAGCTCTGTGCCATGGGGTTGAGGAGAGCAGCAAGTTGTCCCTTGGTGCCATTCAAGAGCATGATGAGTTTGCTGCTGCCTGACACAGCTGCTCCACTTTGCTTCAGGGAGTCTGTGTTTGGACAGCATAGCTTTGTCACTGGAGGGTGAGCTGGGGCTTGAGCATCACCTGGGCTTGTGGTTGTTTCCTGAGTGAGATACAGCCCAAGAGCACTGAAGGATCTGCTGCCTGCGGGATTTTCTTTCCAGCTCTTTAGGGAGGGGGATGTTTCTGGCAAGAGAAACTCCTTGGGCTGTGAGGCTGCTCAAGGGAAGGTGGTGCTGAGGTGCTGCTTTGGCCAGGTTTGCTGCCCTTTGTTTGCTCTGTCTTAGACTCGCTCTATGCTCTCTGGCACGGTGACATGGCACTGCCTGCAGACAGCTGAAACAGCCTGGGGGGCTGGCTGGATGCTGTGAAAACCAGACCAGCTTTTTATTTTTCCTGCAAGTGCTGTTGAGCTGACTCTGGGTGGTGCATGGTGCTCCCACCGTGTGCTCTTTGGGATAAACTGCTCCCCATGATGGTTTCTCGGGCTGGTTGCAGAGGCTGGTGGGCTAATTTTTAATATTTTCTTTTATTTTAGACTCTTGCAGTCTTCCTTTGGGTTTATCAGACATAAGTGTGAATGAGCAGCAGACCTGTCCCCTGCCCATGCTATTCATGTACCTCTCAAAAGAGCTACTCTAAGGGAGCCAAAGGGTAAACCCAGGCTGTTGTGAATGCCTGGAATGGCAACGATGATAAATCATGAAATCTTGCTGGTGCTTTGTCTAGATGTCTTTAAGCTTTATTTTTCCTGATGTAAAAACGGAAGTGACATCTGTGTCTGATGTGTGAGGCTGTGACCTCGGTGAAATCCGCTGATGGATCTGCCAGAAGGGCCTTGTGCATCATCTCAGGCTGCTCTGCAGGGGCTCTGTCCTTGCTGAGCCCATCATCTTGGGGCTCTTGCAGCGAGCTGGCAGGGCAGGATGGCTGCCGTTTCCTTGGGGCCTGGCTTTCACTGGCCAGAGTGGAGCTTTTGTAGAGAGATAAGGCATGGTCCGAACTGCCCCAGTGTGTGTTTAGGTGTCTGGTGTGGCGACAGATCATCTCTGACCCCCGGAATGCAGTTACCATCTTCTAACTGCTGCCAAAAACTGGGTTTTGCTGGGTCTTCGCTGCTTTGGAGCTTTAGGGCTGAGCAGTCTGTGCAGCTGGTAATAAACCAGAGGGAGGAGCATGCCTCTAACCCTGAAAAGTACTGGACACCAGGTCAGAGACACCCATCTAAGCATAATTCTGTCCTCCACAGGTTATCATTGTGTGCTACTGGAGAAGTCCACCAGAGCTCTCCGGAAAACCTTCTCCCCGCTGGCTGATCTTCCAAGGCCATTTCTAACACAGCTAATTAACACAGATTCAGCTCCCTCCCAACACATGGACACAGGTAAGTTTTTCCTCCATCCCTGCTGCTCTGACCCATCTCTGCTGAGCTGAGAAAGCTGTTTTACCCCATGGCCTCTGATAACAAACCCTCCCTGCCCACCCAGCAGCTGGTTTGGGGGCACTCTGGGATGGCAGCTGTGCTCTGGCAGCTCCCAGCAGGCTTATCTGGGTGCCAGCGTGGGAAGATGCGTGGGACAGAGCTGGGACAGCTCGCCAGGCAGAGCCACTCTCCCTGCGTCGTTTGAAGTGGGTTGGGGGCTGGCAGCACTGGGTCAGAGCTGCTCAAGGAGCCCGTGCTGGGAAAGGCTGGTGGTGACCAGCCGCTAACCTCGCATGCTCTCAGCAGCCTGCAATCCCATTTATTAACACTTAAAATTCGCTGTCTCTGCTCCAAATGGAGTGTTTAGAGCATTGACACGAACAGCTGTCCCAGTCAGCCGGATCGTAACAAATGGGAGCTCTGGCTGGAGTGTTATTTTGCTGCAAGGGGGCAATCCATCTTATCACTAAGCAGTGAAGCTCATGATGGATGGTGACGGGGCTCTTTGCTGTCTTGCTTGATGGTCACACTGAAAAACAAACATAAACCCAAAGATGTTCCCAGGGATCTAGACAAGGCCTCGCATTGTACCTGGGAAGAGACAACCTTGAGGTTCTCTGGTGCCTTAACTGCAAGAGCCTTTGTCAGTTGTACTGTTCCCTCTCAGGAGGGAGGTGGTGGCTGGGGGAGAAAATCTGGGGAGAGAGAGAGGAGAAGGTGCTAGTCACAAACATGGGGTGTAGCAAGAGCTGAAGACAACTGGTCTCTTCCCTGGGAACACTGCAGAGCTCTTGTCCTTGGTAATGTTGCCTGCTGTCTGATTATAAGGCAGTGCAGGTCAAACAGTGTTGTTTTGATCCAGCCTGAGGCAGGGCTGTGGCTTTGGGGGGAGCTTATGACTTAAAGCAGGGAGGGAACTGAGGATGAGGTCCTCCAGAAGGCCATGGAGGAAAATGGTGGTTAGTGGGGGGACAAGACCCTCCTGAGGGTGAGGCACATCATCCTGCTTCTTCAAGTGACTTGTGTGGGGGCCTGTAAGCTACGGCCTCTCGGAGCGGAGAGCTGGAACAAATGATGCGCTCATCTAATACCAGCCCAAAATTGGAGGAGTCGCATTCAACGGGAAGGAGGCGAGCTAGAATATGAGCTGCCTCTGCTGCTGTGCAGCTGCAGCAGCACAGCTCAGCCCCGTGCAGGTACGTTACCTGCTCAGTTGCTGCAGAGATCCCGATGGGCCAAGCTCTGTGGGAGCTGCAGAGGAACGCTGGCTGGCTAAAGATGGTGTGACTCACTGATCCTCACCCGCGCACCCTGTCCCTCGCGCTGTTCCGAAGAGCAGCCAGCACAAGGACTGCTGGATTTTATCTATTCTCCCCGACTCTCAGGGTGTTTTCTTTTAAATGGGAATGATCAGAACAGGTAGTGGCTGCAATTTCACACCAGCATAAATATATTTAGAGCACAAGCAGGGCAGGCAGAACAGCCTCACGGGAATCAGCATCTCCTCTCTTTGGGCTGTTCGGTGGCGGTGCAGAAGCAGCACAACGAGGACTGGCACAGGGTGTGTGAGTGACATGGGTACTGTGGGGAAACCAATTAAAGCTCATTTGAAATATTAGCATACCAGCAGGCAGGGATTCTTTCGACTGGATTGGTTTCACTAGGGGATGGGGAATAGGGCCAGCATTCATCTGGCAGCTTTTCTTTCAGCATCCATCAGGTGACCTGCCAGGGCACTGCTGGGATCTGCTGGAGGAGAGCAGCAGAGGGGCTTGGTGTGTCCCTGGGGAAGGGTATTCTCAAAGCTGCACTCCTGCAGCAGGGACCGTGGCCATGAATGGTGGAGGGACAAGCTCTCGGTTGGGAGCCATGAAAGCAAGAAACAAAGCAGCTCTCTTGTGGTGTGTGTCTTTGTGGAGTAGATGGAGAGGAAAGCTTTTTAAAAAAAAAAAATCCAAGTCCTCTTTTTCCCAATAAATTTTCCCTGTTTTATATTTATATTCAGTATCTATTTAGCACAGAAGAGGGGAGGGCTGTCTGGGAACGGGGGTTGCTGAGAGGGGGTGGGTTTGCAATCCAGACAAATTCAAAGACAGACTTAAATAGAGCATTAATGGGAGAGGGAAGCTTTGGGATTGCAGCTATTTTGGTAAAAAATGAGCTTTCTGTGCGTGCTGGCTGCAGCTCGAACGCAGGGATGGCTGGTCCCTGCACAGAGACACTTTCATTTACGTGCACACAAGCTCTCTGGAGAGCCTTCGTGCTGGCTGGGGGGGATTTTGGGATCAGACTCTAAAGAGAAGGAGTGGAGCTGGGTTACCCCGTACCTCATAGGTGTGTGCCATGGTGGAACAAGCAGCATTGCTGCCAGCTTTGGGGCTCACTTGCCTTTCTCCAGGCAGGGCTGAAAGCAGCCTGGTCTGGTAATGTACAGGTTGCTGCTGGACACTTGATCTAGGACCTCTTGGCTTTGCCTTTTTCCCTGAGTAGAAACCAGGGCTTTGAAGCACTGCTGAGCAATGCCTGGCTGCCTCCTGGGCTGGCTCTGCTCAGCTCCCACCGCCTCACTGCTGTGCTGTCTTTTTCCTTAAAATTGTACCGAAATTGGAGAATCCAGCGCTGAAAGATTTGCTGGACATCAGACCGCAGCCAAAATCATTGTGTTCCCTCTTCTTCATTCCTGTCAAGGCCACTGGCAGGAATCTCCATGCTTGGAGATTTGATTTCTGACTGTTCAGCAAAGGTGAATGTTAGGATTAAGAAACTCCTCTGCAGTCCCTCTGAGCCCGGTGTCCATCCAGGAGCAGGCTGCAGTGTCCTCGGGTGCATTTGCTCTTCGGATCAGTCAAACTCTGCTTTCTTTACACTTGTGTCTTTGTTGGTGGATATCAGTATTTGACAATAACTGTCCTGTTGCCTGGTTACCATGGGGTAGAGAAATCGTGTGGACTTGACTTCTGTGGGTGGCTGTGGGTGGCTGGCTGGATGTGCAACCAGCTCCTGAGCAGCTCCGTGGGGTAGGAGGGAAGGTCAGGGCCTGGAGTATTGTGTGAGAGGTCAAGGCTACAGCTGCAACTGAAGTAGGAGTTAGTTGAGTAGATCTTTACCTTTTGAGGACCTGGGTACATGACATTACAGGAAAATAATCTGAAGAAGGTCTCTGCACACCTGCACCAGGAGTAGATGGGGAAAGTTAGTCTCTAATACCCCCATATCTGCAAAGACATCACAACCTGGTCCCTGGACGCACTTTGACAATCATGTCCTGCTAATGCTTCTTCCGCCAAGTCTGTTGCTCAAATATTTGCTGAGAAGTGAGGTTCTTAGCTCAGCCTGTGCCTGGCTGAGTCCTCGCCAAGGAGGCCCAGGGAGGAAGGGAGAGGTGACCTGAGATGCTGTTGGTTTCTGCACTCAGAGGAATTTTGCCCCTGAAAAATGCAAATGTGCTTGAAACTAATTTTGTTCAAGAATGTGAACAGACACTCAAAGGACCTTTTTTCCACTCTCTCCATGACTTCTCCTTCTCTAATTGCTAGGATGAATGCATAAACCCTCATACTGAAGTGTTCACAAGAGTGGGTTTACTCATTTTACTCTTTTTCTTGGCATAAAAGGCGTCTTATTAAGCAGGTTTTAATGTTTGCTCACCAAGAGACATGGATTATAAAGCTTTAGAAATAACTTGCATCTGGAAAAGCCAATTAATAAAACAAAAATTCTGATGTCATTTTCACATAAATTAACAATTTATAGATAATTTACAGTGCTCATGTCATTAGGCAAATGGACTTTAAATTGATTTCAAATTAGTGGGTTAATGATTTCCCACAGGTATCATTCCATGGGCAGCATATGCACGGTGGCTTTTCCGTAAAGGGGTAGGTGCAAACTCCTGCCTCTGTCATTGAGGCAATAATCGGAGGGGTGGTCACATTCAAGTGCAGCATTGATCTGCAAAGAAAAAAAAAGTGCTGACTGTCTCCATTGCTGTGGCAAAGAGGGAGTAGGAAAGTCCGCAGTCTTTGCGTATTTCTTGTATAATAACTTTCTTCTGGTGCACGTTAACTCCAGGTGGTACATCAAGGCAGCAGATTGGTTTAGCGTTGTTAAATCGCCCTGCAGTTCATAGGGCTGGGAAAAAAAACATTCAGCCAACTTCTAATTATAGCGGTAAGGGAACAGTATGTCCCCAGATCGATTAAAAGTGGGGTAGTGATTGCGGGGAGTCTGAGGCCAACCCGAGGTGGGGGTGAAGTGCTCTCGTTGCTGCTGCTGGCTCCAGCCTTGCCACCGCTCCGGTGTCAGCTTCCATCTCTGCCTGACTTGCTTTTCCCTCGTTTTTCTGTCATTCCATCCTACCTGCAAAGGTTGTAAATACTTTAGGGAACAGCCTGACTGACATGCTTGTATTAGCAAGGGAGCTAAGGTGGAGCCCCGAGGTGCTAGCAGAAGGTCAGCAGTTGATATCTCAGCTTGGTCATCTGTTGGTTGCCAGGCGGTCCAGGCTGGTGTCATGTTGGTGCAAATCTGGAGCAACTCCACTGGCTTGGTTAGAATTTCTCTAGGCTTGCACTGGCATTAAGTTGCTGATCTGGGCTTTTTGTGCCTCATCACACTAATGCATGAGGCATAAGAAACGTTAACGATTCCCTCTGGGAGATGAGACGCTGTGGCCCCGTGGGTGAGGAACTAGGGTAGGGAGAGACTGCCGAGGTCATGAGGGAAGAAGGGGCTTCCCTCCCGTAGCTGTAGAGCTGCTTTCTGCAGACTCCGTGTTTCGCAGCGTGAGGCTATCGAGGCAGGACCGTGTGTGCACAGGTTACAGCCTAAACTGGTGACATCCTGAGCAGCACCCTGGGTGTTGCTGTTCGGAGGCTGAGTGCCGGGGAGGATCGTGTTTGGAGCACGATGGACAGTAACTCATGAATTAAGTGGCCGTGGAAATGGGTTTTGTTGGCAGTACATATTTGTGGAGAGCAGTCTTCCCCGTGGCTGGCTGTTTACACAAACTCTGTTGCTTCCAAGCTTTGTATTGCGAAATTAAATTAAAAATTTATGTTGGATGAAGAGATTAGTGTATCGAAAGTTGGTGAGAATATCCCCCTCCATGCACATACACACCTCATTTAAATGCACCTTTCCTATGAATGCCCGCTGATGATCCAAATCATGCGAGATAAGGTTTATAATTACCTTCCATCGACACTCTTTAGGAAGTGGAAAGGTGCCCTTAAATAGGAGGCAATCCCTATAAAGAGGAAATTTATACCAACGGAGAAGTGGTTATTGCATCCCTCAGCATTGCCTGTGCTTCCAGAGGTGTTGAAAAGAACCTACAGAGATAGATTTATGGGAAAGCATCTTATCACAGTATGATATTTTGGATTCAAGGACACTGAAATTCAGTCGTTTAATGCACAGAGCTACTCGTGTCAGTACACAATCCAGCTTGTAATTATAGCCTTTCATCTTATTAGCATATGTAGGAGTTTATCTAAGTTTTATCCAAACATTTTTTAATTCATTAGGTGTTCTCCTTGTATCTGCTGTGCCCTGGGGCTAAGAAACACTCTGCACTTTTTTAAATGTAAATAGACCTTAAAGATGCACATAAATCTGTAGACATGCTTCTACCATTTAAAAATGATGCCATAAGACATGTACAATGAAGGGAACGAGGATTTAAAGCCCCATCTTGGTGGAACACACTTTCTATATATGTTTTTGCAGGAGAGCAGGTGTAGCAGCGCTTCCTGAGAGGAGCTTGGGGAGAGAAGGTGGGAAATGAAAAGGGAAGTGGGATGATGGTGCTGGGAGATGAAAGGAGAGGCAGCCTGATGGTGATAGAAGATGTGAGCAGCAGCTCAAGGTAGAGGCTCAAAACAGGGCAGGGGTGGGAGGGTGGCAGAGAGGAGAAGGCTGGAAAGACCTCAGGGTGAGGTCTCAGGCATCACAGCAAACATAGTCTTCTTGGCAAAGCCACCATGAGTGCTGTATGTCATGTAGGGCAGAAGGGATGTAGGACTCTAAGCGCAGGCTTAGTGCAGCTGCTGGAGAAGCTGTTGTAAGCAAGGAGCAATGATGCTCCCTTCATGGTGTGGAGGGAGCCCCAGCCCTCCTCTCACAAAGGCAGGTTGATGCCAGCTCTGTTGTGGTGCTCCATAACTTGTTGGTGTTTCTCTGGCCAGGCAGGGCTTGGCCTCTGCTGTATGAAATTCCTTTTACTCATTAAATCACATGCTATTTATTTCTGCCTTCTTGGCTTTGGCTGCACGCTGTGTGTGGAGGAGCTGTGACCTGACGGGACCATCTGTTTCGGCGGGTGCAGTTTGCTGGGAGGCAGGAGGGTGGTGGGGGCCGGGGAGGAGGGTGTCAGCTCCCATATGCTGCTGTTCCCCATGCCTGCTTGCTGCCTCAGTGCTGTGAAGGGGGAAGAAAACCCGACCAAACAAATAAAAATCCAACCCAACAGGAAACCCTTCCCATTACCTTGGGCAGCTGCAGTGGGGTCAGGCTGATGGAGGCTGGGAAGAGTGACTTGTCTTCTCCCTGCATCGGAAACCCTCCCTTGGTCACAAGAGTGACCTGGCAGGCAGAGCTCTTTTCTTCCAGCAGCTGCAGGGCCTTTGGCTGGTGTGACAGACCACACTTGTGGGGACCTGTGGGGTGGACCTGGGAGAACCCGGCTTTGTCTGATAGCAGACCTCTGATTTCTAGTGGTCTTGTCTTCAGAGACCTACAGAAAAGCTTTGGGTCTAGACCTACAAAGCCACTAAAGCTCCCAGTTTAGGGACCCAAATTGAGCCTGATGCCTTTGCTGCTGGCAGCCTGTGAATGAAAGCCCCTGCCCCGCGGTGCTGTCTGTAAGGATCTGTCACTCTCCGTGCTTAAAGAGAGCAGGATATGCAACCTCTGATTAATGCCTCCGGGGAATTTCCGCAATATTGTTTTGCAAGCAATTGTCATTTAACATTAAGGTAAATACCTTGCAGCTAGGAACTAGAAAGCTTTTTTTCCCCCCCTTCCTTTTGAAAACAGCCTCTTGGCTTCACAAGCTCTCTGGCTGATGTTAAAACCGCCTCATTCACCTGCCAGCTCTGCAGCTGACCTGCTGGTGCCCCAGAGCTGGCCCTGAGCACTGCGTGGTCCCCTGCTCCAGCTCTGGTCATGGGCAGAGCAGCTTGCTGCTGTGATGGCTGGGAGACCTAGGGGAGAGGAAAAAATGGGAAGGAAATCTGGTGCTTCTGCTCTTTTTATCTCTTGGAGGAGGAGAGTGCTGGTGAGCTGGCACAGGCCAGTGCTGAGTGGTTGGATATGTAAATGAGCTCACTTTCATTAGGGATCTTGGCTGTATGAAAACATCATTAACTCCATCAAGGCTCCTCTCTTTTAACACCTGTGTTTCCCCTGGAGGTGTCTAAGTTTCTAAGTTAATTTCTTATCAGGCTCTGGTGACTTTTCCTTAAAGTAGCTTGATGGGGGAGACTCCACTCCTGATGTTTTCCCTTCATTTCTAAGTGATGTGAAGTCTTTTGGCTATTATTGCTTCTCTGGAATGTTTAGCTCCCACCTTTGCTTGATCCTTGTGGCCTCATGTCCTGGTTGGAGTTAAATCGCTGAACAGAATTAGTTCTGTTCTTACTTTTCAGCTCAGTCTCTTCTAACTGCACTTTCTGAAGGTAACAGCATATTTTTGCAGTGTCGGCGTCTGGCAGTGATAGCACTTGATGTTTAGAGTTACTGCCAAGATCGGTGTGCAGGCCAAGGTCACGGCTCAATCTTGTACCACATCAAGAGGTGCAAAAGTAAGAGGCCACACCTGTGGGGAGGAGTGGTCAGGACAGGGGACCCTAAACTGACCAACAAGGGATTCCACCCCATGTAAGTCATAATAGGTATAAAGCTGAGGGGTCATGATGGTCAAGCCTCTTCTTCAATGACTGGCATCTAAGGAGGCCTCCATCTATTCTGCCTTTGATCCTGATCTGTGGGTTCCTGAATCCAGCTCTTGAATCTGGTTTCCATCTGAGTCCAGCTGGGACTTCCCCAGCGCCTGCTCCGCAGCATCAGTGGTGATGGCGGCATCGTTGCCGGGTTCGGGTTGATACTGGTTTTGTATACATTCCATTTTATCATTATTATTCTCATTAAAGCTGTTTCAGTTTTCTAATTCATGGGTCTTTCTCACTCCCTTAATCTCTTTCTCTTCCCATTTGGGAGGGATCCATAAATCTCTCTCCCTTATTTCCTTTCTCTTCCCCTTTTCTAGGGGCGTAGAGGGGTTAACAGAGAGCATCCTTTATAGACCTAGCAGACTGCCTTGACCTGAAACCTTGACACCTCAGTTCTTGCTGACATAACCCAAGTTGGCTAACGTGGTAGCCAAAACCCACAACAAAGTCCTTCCCACCACTCTCTGCGCTGGAAATCAAATGTCTTTGGGGTGGTCGCTGTGTCACTGCAGGTGATAACGATATCAGTGCGTGCCCCGTGCCCCTGTGAAGGTGGGGGAAGGTTTCTCCTCTGAAGGACAACAGCCTCTCCTTTTCCCAGCACCTCCCAACAAGCCAGCAGCGTGCCTTGTTCTGGCTCCTTGACAGCAACGCAAACAACTACCGTTGCGTGAAAGCCGTGGCTGCCCGTGCTTTAACAGCGCTGCAAATTACACTCATAAATTCAGAGTGCAGCTAATTGTTGTTTTATGGAGTAGATGTTCTTTAGGAAAAAAAAAATTAATCTGTAAACACTCTGATGCCCTGCTGAGCAGAGGGCTATTTATCTTGGGTGAGGAATAGCCTTCCGGAGCGATGCAAGTGCAAGGTGGATCGCAGGCCCTTCAAGGGCACTTGTGTTTCCCCTGGTGTGGTTCTGGGAGAGAGGGACCTGCAAAGGGTTTTTTAATGTGGGGTTTCACCTGCTGCTAGAGCAGTGTGCCTTGTGATTACAGTGTTATTACTTTGTTCTGGAAACCTGGCTGAGATCAGGGCTCCCCTGTGCCGCCTGCTGCCCTTGTGAAGGGGAAGGATGCGGCTGGTTTGAAGGATTACACTCAAAGTGGATGCGACTGGCAGGGGACAGAGGTATAAGCCTCCTTGTGCAGGGGGAGCAAGATGCTGGGCAGGCTCTGCTGTGTTGATTTGCCAAGATACTGTTGTGTGGTATTTGTCACCATCAGGAGGTGCCGTGAAAAGGTTTCTGCCCTTCATCTGTCTTGAGCCTGTCTGGAGGATGGATGGGACAGCCTGGAATGAGCTGCTCTGGAGTCCTGGCCCAGAGCCTTGAGCTGGAGGGGCCTCATCCTGCACCTGGGGAAGTTAGTGGTGATGCAACCCCCCTGTTTGCTCGGGAGGAGTCCAGGCTTCCACTGCTGGACTGACCCTAGCCAGGCTTTCAGCTACCCTCCTTCACACCCTGGCACTTGTAGGTCAGCTGAAACCTGTTGCTTCTCATGGTGACAGCCCCACCTTCAGAGGTTGCTCTTGATGGTACTGTGCTTTGAGATGCCACCACTGTTTGTTGAGATGGAAAGGGTGGGCCGCATTCTCCAGCTCTCCCAGAGAGACCAGAGGGTGACAGGGCACTGGAACGGGCTGCCCAGAGAGGTTGCGGAGTCTCCTTCTCTGGAGACTTTCAAAACCCAGGATGCAATCCTGGCCAACCTGCCCTAGGTCAACCTGTTTGGCAGGGGGGTTGGACTTGATGGTCTCCAGTGGTCCCTGCCAACTCCTACCATGATGTGATTCTGTGACCTGTAGCCCTTTAAAAAGCCACTTCACCTCCCTGGGTGCTATCATTCTTCCGAGCCTTTCTCTGTTCCTAATTGGATCCTCTGCACTCAATTGTCTTCATCTGTGGAAGTGTTATGAGGGTAAAGTTTCAGCACTTTTTCTTACCGTAATTTATTGTATTTTAATTCTGGTTTCAGTGTGACTTGGCAGGACACATGATTTGCAGGGAGGCAGAGAGTGGGAGGCTTTATAAATAAAAAACCTGCGTCTGTTCCATCTCCCTTCACGACCAGGGGCTGATCCTTGTTATGCCAGGACAAGCCTGGGAAGCTTCCGACCACAATTTACGGTGGCACCAGTGCTGCGCTGGTGTAGCAGAGATGAGAACCTGGCTGGGTGTGAATTGTCAAGGCCCTAAATAGACAGTGCGTGTATATTTTAATAACTGTAACCTTCACAGCGAGCGCAGCTTCTGCTGAATGTGCAGAATGGAGACCTGCATTAGAAGCTCTGGAAAGGCTGCTTGTGGCAGATCTCGATGTGCTGTTTGGACTGGGCTTTGCTTTGCTCCAGGAGGCTGCAGTGAGGCTTTGGGAGTGATGTGCTAATTGAGAATTCAGCAAATAACTATTTTTTAAAGGTCCTTGTCTAGTAAAGTAAGAGACACCTCTAAAAACACACTTCTACCAGTTAGAAGCACATAAAAGAATGTCCTTATGGGCTGAACAGGACACTTTAATTACAGGTAATAACAACGCTTTGAGCTTTGCAGATGCTCTGTGTAATCAAAATGCTTTTGGCCCTTCCTTGCAGTGCTGAGGTGAAGCAGGTAAGGACAGGGAAGCTTGTTCTCTGGTTTTCCCCTTCAGCACATGAAGGGGCCTGTACTGAAAGCACCATTTCTTGCCCAAGTCCAGCTCCTGAAAAGGACTCGGGCACTGTGAGTAACTTCAGTGTAGCTGCTGAGGTTGGTGTGTCTGGTGCTACAGTGAGTGTTGCTGGACAGCCGGTCTGAGATCTGATACTGTGTGAAGCGGGGCCTGGTGGGAACCGGACCTTTGAGCACATCCCCTGTGTCATGGGGCTCTGTTTCTGCTGGGGTGACTCCTACTGCAACATTATAAAAGGGGGAAAACTTCGTAGCCTATTGAAAGTGAGCAAAAGCATTTGAAATGTAAGGTTGAGCTGGGCTTCCATGTAAACAACGTGCTTCTTCCCTTGAGTGGTGTGAGACTTGTATGGAGCACACCCTTGGCTGAGGAAAGCAGGAGGAAAGGAAAGGTCTCCCTGGGAGGTGTAGAGCTGCTGGAGTCTGATCCTGCTTCAAGAGGTACAGATGCAAGAAGGGGTGAGAAGAGCAGCAGAGCACAGGAGTGGCTCTCTCTGAGTGCGGGCTGGGCTGGTGGCTCTGCTGCTGGAGGACCTGGGGCCTGACCTCCTCTCTGAGCTGAGCTGGAGCACCCCATCTCTGCTGCTAATCCAAGGGTTGCTCTGTGATGGGGTGAAGGAGGCAAAGGCTTCAATCAGCACTCTGCTGTAGTCACCAGGATAGAGCATGGGTGTGTTGTGAAAATTCGATGTATGGAGAGCAGGTCCCCCCAGTGATGCTGGCTCTGGGCAACTGGTCAGAATGACTTGAAAGGGAGAAAAATCTTCATCCCTCCCCTCCAACCCCAGATGGTTTAAAGGAGTCAGGTTTTTATTCCTGGTCTGAATGTGAGCTTACTCTGAATGTTGAGTGTTACTGGGAGTACGCCCAGCTATAGCTGCGTGTGGCCCTTCTTGCTGCTGTAGTGAGGTCCCTCAGACCTCCGCTGCCGTACCTCTGCCGCTGGAATACCTCAGCTGTAACCTATTTAGCTTTCCTGGCAGAAGTTTTCAAGTAGAGCACAAGGCTTTGCAGGCAGTGCGTGGGTGAATGTGAGCAAAGCCAGCAAGGTGTTCAAACTCAAGTAGGTCAGAAGTGGGAAAGGGAATTTCACAGGAAATACCGAGACATGTATTTTCAGTGACTTTGTTCCAAGTGGAAGCCAGATCATCTTTCTTTCTTTTTTTTTAAACTCAGGTTTTCTGGAACTGAACCTAAAAAATACATCCCTTCCACCCTGAAAATAATCACCCAAACCTTCAGTTTAATCAAAACATTTATCTCCAGTAGATTAGGTGGGAGCTATTCCAAACTGATGCAATTTAAGCTCATTTCTAAGTTGAAATCCATGTCATTGTTCAGCAGAACATTTGAAAAGTTACTTTTAAGATGCATTTCGGTCCTGTTGCCTTCAACAACTACCATGGATGCAAGTCAATCATTTATAAAACAAATGCCGTGCTGTAGCCTTGGTAATTGTGCAGCCAACCTCTCCACCAGCGTCCATCTCCACGCCCTGTTGCTTTCAAATACATGCCTTCGGGTACTTTCTGAGTTGACCCAGGGAACAAACCCTTCCTGAAGTTTCTCTGTGGGAACAAAAGGTCCTCATTCCATTGTCACAGCGCTTGCTGCGTAGGAGTCACGGCAGTGCCGGGGGAGGGAGGGGGAATGTGCTTCTGTGGCATCACTAAATTGAATTCATTCTGTGTACTAACGTAGCAAGTGTCATTTTCTTTACACAAAAGAGAAAGCTCAAGAAATAAGAGGTTTAACTCAAGTCATCAATACGAAAGAAATATGCCTCCGGTTGTACCACTGTAAACAAATGACGCTGGATGTCTGTCTAAACAACCCATAGCTCGCAGGCAAGTAAATAAAAACCATTTGGGATGTGACATTTCTTCAGGGGGACCTTAATGTTTTGATTTACCTTCACTAAGGAGCAGAACGTGATTGTGCTGGTGTTGCTGACCCAGCCCTGAACTTTGCTGGCTCCAGTGTGTTTGTGAGCACAGAACACGGGTCCCTGGGGAACGGGACTTGGCTGGAGCTGGCTGGAGAGGCAGCTGCTGTGAAAGCCGCTGCAGAGCTGGCTCTGCTTCTGCATGGCTCCTTCCACATGTGCGTCCTTCCTGGGGGCTGCTAGGTTTTTGCAGGCTTTGGAAAGTTCCTATGGGTCTTGTGGCATTGCTCGCAATTTGAAGCACGTGGCTGTGTTGTACTGAGCATCCCTCTGCAGAGGAGAGGAGCTGTGGGTGAAGCCGTGTGTTAGAGCAATGGTATGACATTGCCCAGTGATGCGGTGGGAATGAGGCATTGATAGGCACGGGAGCTGGAGTGCCGCAAACCCTCTGTGTGAGCCCCCAGCCTGGTTTCACCCTTGGCAGCACTCGGGTCACCCTGTGGAAAAAGCTGTTTTCTGAGTATCTGGGAATGCAGACTTGAACAGGACTGTCAGGGCAGTGTCTGTCCACTCCATGGGGCCGGCAAGTGCAGGGAGCTGGAACACCAAGCACCTCCTTGACATTTCCTTGTCGCTCCTTCTCAGCCACTGAAACTGCTGGTTTGTGGCTGTGAACAGCAGGAAGCGTGGGAGCGATTTATCCTTTGACATTTAAATTACAGGCAACATTTCCAATTAAATTTCCCCTTTTTTTACTAGATGTTGGTTCAGATGTCTTAGCCCCTTTATTTTATTAGGGTTATTATCTGTTGTTGAGGCTGCTAGCGATGCAGAATTTGCTGACATTTTGGCAGAAAGGCTTCTGAAAGCATTGCCTGCTCTTAACCTTCGGGGATGCATGGGACTCTGCGGCTGGGTGTTTGCCAAGGCCATGGCTGTCTTAAAAGCTCTGCCTCTCTGCTGAGATCTGCAATTCCAGCATGTGCTGGAAATCCCAGGGCATCTTTAACTACTTGCCCCTTGGCTGTGGCTTATAGGTTCTCTGCCCAGGCAGGAGTATCATAGAGTGGG
The DNA here is from genome assembly GCA_013400335.1 of Eurystomus gularis. Classification (NCBI taxonomy): domain Eukaryota; kingdom Metazoa; phylum Chordata; class Aves; order Coraciiformes; family Coraciidae; genus Eurystomus; species Eurystomus gularis. Next base: position 294,882 of record VZZY01002816.1, read on the forward strand.
TTGGTTTGGAAGGGAAATCAAAGATCGTCTCATTCCAACCCCCTGCCATGGCAGGAACACCTCCCACTAGAGCAGGGTGCTCAAGGCCCCATCTAACTTGGCCTTGAACACCTCCAGGGATGGAACATCCACAACCCCCAGGCAACCTGAGCTGGTGTCTTACCACTGTCACAGTGAAGAATTTCCAGTTGCCAATCTAAATCTACCCTTTTCCAGTTTGAACCTCTTACCCCTTGTCCTATCGCTATGGTGAGACCTCCGAGAAGGATGCACAAGGGAAACTCCAGACCCACCCCTGGAACTGCCTCCCAGCAAGGTGCAGAGAAGAGCCCAAATATTTCCTAATGGCTTTGCTTTTCATCTGTTTCATTCTGCTGGCTGGATAAAGGTTTTCTTTTTCTCATCATGATGAGAGACATTCTTTGTCAGGGCTCTTAATCTCTGAGGCTGTGCAGATAAATCTACAGACCTGGAAGAAGGGAGATAAGGAGGCTGTGGCTACTCAGGCAGGGAGAAGGAGGCTGAAGAAAGCAGTGAGAGGGAGGTGGAGGGGGAGAGAGGGAGGTTGGGAGAGGGTGAGTCCCATTGTTACTTTGTGTTACCTGTCCTCTTCCCCCAAGCTGTGTTGAATTAGAACAAACTGGGTCAGCAGAAACTTGCTGGTCTCCCAGCAGAAGCATCAGGAGATGATGTGCAGGGATTTAGCCATGATTTTTTTATTATTTTATTTTCCAGTGCACTGTGGCTGGGGTTTAGCTTGGAATAGCTTTACTGACAAAGCTGCAAGGCAACAGTTGTACATTACCCAGAGTGGGCAGGAGATGCCTGGGGATCAGCTGTGTGGCTGCTCCAGGCTTTACGACAAGGATGTTGCAGGGATTTTGATTTGTACAGAGCTCTGTAGTTAAATCCTCTTCAGCTTCTTTATGACTGGTGCTGCTCATGTAAGTCACTTTCTCTTCTTCTAGCAATAGCTCTGGCCCTAGTGCGATAGGAGAGAGGAATGTCCTTTGCTTCGCAGGCTGTTGAGGGCTAATGCAGCTGCCTTTGGTTATTCTGAAGGTGTCTGGATTTCAGGAAGAAGAGGGCTTGCAGCTGCTTGCCTGAGTGCCAGCACCACTGGTGGTGGTCTGGCTGTGAACTGGAAGGCCAGAGCATGGCAGGTCCCAAGGCTCTGGGTTAGGTGGGTACGGGGCAGGGATGCCTTTTGAGACTCCTCAACCATGCACCCTGAGTGGGTGGCTGGGGCAGAGCTGTGCATGTGGCCCCATGGGACAAGATTAATTGCTTGAACATGAGCTGAAGCTCAGATGGGCTCAGTCAGCCCCCAAGTGCTTTCTGTCTGGTGTACATCTAGAGAGACATCACTGAGCATTGTTAAACGCACCAGCCGTGCAGCCATATTTCCTCTTCTACACTTCTGTAACTCCATCTAGTTGTTTGTTATCCAGGGCTGGGTCAGGCTCCTGCTGGTATTTAGGGTAAATGGGGCATCTGTGCCCCCAGGATTGATGCTTGTTCTAATCAACCTCAGTATTTCTTCTGACAGTCCTTGGTCTCTGCATAGCATCTTCCATGTCAGAGTCCCAGAGCCTTTACAAGCCTTAATTACCTGCCTTTTTCATCACATCCCTGTGGAATAATATATTTCCCTAGTTTATAGATAGGAGCTTCAAGGCACAGAGAGGCCAAAGTCAAGAGGAGACATGCATGGAGAATGGTAATACAGGCCAGCAAAGTCTTTTGAGACTGGAATTCCTCTGATTCTGAAGGAGAACCAGAAATACTGCATTATGTTACAAACTTCTCCAGCCACATACCTGCGGCTCACTCCTTACTGATGGAGGGTGAGGAGTAAATTGCTGCTGGTGACTCCCCAGCAGAGCTTGGGACTGTGTGACTCTCGCTGAGAGAGGTTTGGGGCTTGATGTGTAGCAGGAATGAAATGCGATTTATGAGGGCATAGATTTAAATGAATTAGTTCATTTATAAAATCAGCTTCTCCAGGCTACTTAGCTTTTTGATGTCTCACCAGTACTTAATTGTCTTAAGTTGGTCTTAATAGAATTATTAGGTTTTATATCTCTGTAGATCTTGATTTATTTCCCAGCTCTCAATCTATTGGCCTGTGGCAATACTGCTTAGCTTCGATTTGCAGGGAGGGGGGAGTTACTGGACCAGCAAGTTTGTTCTGCATCAGCAAAGGGAACAATTATTAACCAAATAATCTGTTTTGTGCTGCAGATTTTAAGTGAACACTTCAGCTTTTAAGTGGCAACACTTACCCCACGGGATGCGCTGGAGCCAGGCAGGAAGATAAATATTTTAAGCTTCAGTGTTTGTGTTTTTTTCTAAAATACTTAAGTATGTTTTGCAACAAAGTCTCTGTTTGTTTTGGTTCTCTTTGATACATACCAGGTTTTTCTGGACTTGAGCCAAGCTGCAATTTCCCTTTTCACATCTTCCTTGGCCAATGACTAAGTTAAAGCAAACAGAGAGAGGAACTCCCTCAATCAGCCACTTCCCTGGGCTGCCAAAGTGTTGGCTGGGAAAGGAGAGATTGGCCCCGTATCCTCAGTGACCCCGTGTTCTAGAGAAGAGGCTGGCCAGCAGCAGGTTGGGAAGGCATCGTGGGACACCAGTGGATTTAGTTCATAATAACAGCGGGGGTCAGCGACAGCTCTGTCTGTAGCTGATAAGTAAAAGAACATGCTCAGAACTGCAGGTCAAGAAACAGCAGCTGTCATTACCCTAGAAGCCCTGATAACATAATCCTTTAATAATACCAACATAATACCAGCAGCCGAGGGCAGCGGGGGGGAGGGGGAAATGAGAAAACCAGGCTCTGCGTTTGGTGTGGGTTGACATGAGAGAGCAGGACGTGTGCCCGGGAGGCTGGGGCACAGCACGGGAGGTGGCTTTGCTAGGAAGGATGCTCTGCTGCTTGCCCCAGTGATTTTATTACTATTATTATTATTATTTTAATTCTTCTTTTTAGCTTTTTCCCCACCTCAAAGGGAGCAGTAGGACCTGTGCTTCTGCAGCTCCCTGCTAAGAGGTGGAATCTCCTTTGGTTGTCCCTTGGCCACCCTGTGCCCATGACAGAAGTACCAGTGGTGTGGGGCTGGGGGTCCTCTTGCTGCTGAAGCCCTTGTCTAGGGCTTTGGAGAGCAGCAGGGCTTTGGTTTAGCCGCTGCAGAGAAGGTTTGTGTCCCCAGGGCTGCGCAGCCCTTCAAAGTGGGGAGCTTGTGCAGAGTGTTGGCAATAATGCAAGAAGTGTAGCTTGGCTCTTAGTGGATATGTTGTCCCTCTGCCCCCCACTTAAGAAAATATTGCCCTCCAAATTCAATCCTGTAACCCATTATTCATGAGGTCATTACTGTTTAATTTAATCACCAAATGTCAGCTGAATCCCATTTATTCTGCCAGCTCGCTAGAGATTTACCTATTTATTTTACATTTCAAATGAATTGCTCATTATTCTGTCATTCTGGGATTTTATTCTGTAATTTATTTTGTGGGCCCTGACAAGTTGAAAATGAGCCCTGGTTCTCTCCTCTGCCTTGCATGTTAATCATCAGGTCCACGGTTCAACTGTTCATTTGCAGGACCGAGGGACCTGACCCGGTACTCGGGGAGGGAAGGGTCCAGGCTGTGTAATCCCACAGCTGCTGTTGCTGATTCAGCTGTGACAAGAAGGAAATACTTTTTCCTCTTCCCTCTCTCCTCTGCTTCTCAGGTCAATGTCAAAGGACAAATTACTCTGTGCAGCTCGCTACCGAAACACATCACGGAGGTTCAGAGGTGGGCAGTGTCCCCTTATGGTGCCTGGGCACAAGAGTGGATGTGAGAGCAAAGGCTGTAAAACAGAAATGTTTGGAAGGAATACTCTGTTTGGGGTATAAATCAGCCTTCTGTGCTAATAAGCTTAAGAAGAAATGGTCCTCAGTGAGGGGTTGTCCTTACATTGCCTATTTCTAGCTCTTCTTTTCTTTGCCCTTATTCTTGCCCTGTGTTAGTGCTGGAGAAGACAGCCCAGGTCTAGCAAGGTCCCAGGTTCCCGTGGTGCCTTCTCTCCTGGATGAGCTCTTGCTGTCTGCTGTAGGTCTGAGGTGCTAAGCTCGCAGATCAGCTCCTTGCCACCAGATTGTTCCTGTGCACTCGCCTGGCTACCAACACCACTGAGCCCCTTCCAGCCTCTTTCTCTTTCCTCTAGCAGAACATACAATATTATGGAAAACCAATTTTCTGTCTGGATTAGTTCTTTATCTGCCAATTGAGTGCTCCACTCTTTTTCTTAGCTGTCCTGTGAGCTGCTGGGACCCAAGGGCCCTGCAATTTGCCCCTTTGTTATCCAGTTGGAGAGCAGTTCTTCTCTAATGGAGAGAAGACTTGTTAAGGAAATTCACAAAAGGCAGGCACCAGAAAGAGCAAGAGGAGGAATTCGGTGGACATGAAAGGGGATTTCAATCTTGAGGCTCATTTCTCTGTGGAATATGAACTGAGCATGCTCTCAGCTCGATTAGAGCACGCAGCATAAAAATCCACTGGGTTTGTCTTTGATGCTTTCCCTGACTCTGACACAAATCCAAAGCACCTCATTGATTTTCTGCTTCGCCCAGCCTGAGATCAGCAGTATGAGATTGCCCCTGTTAGCTGGGCTGAGTTATTGCCTGCTGCTCCCAGTGAACTTCTCTGGCAGGTGTGAGAGTTGCATGGGGTAGAACTGTTTGGCTCTTTTCCTGAAATGCTGTTCCTGGATACAGTATTTTCCCACCCTTTTCAGCCTGGGTCATCAAGGGCATGTTTTGGAAGTCACTGTTTTAAGCAGGGGAAGAAGCTTTCTTGGACCTGCCTGCCCATCTCTGTGAATTAAGCTCAGTCTGGCCTGGCCAATGCTCCTGTAGCCCTGCTAAGAAACCCTGGGTGCTGTTTGTAGCTCTGAGAGGGACCGTAGTCAAACTGTGCCCCCTTGCCTGCATGTCTCCACTGCTCAGTCTGTCTTGTCTGATCTACTAATATCCAGGGCAGTGGCTAGTAGATGTTATGAGGTGCTACTCTGTGAGGGACAGGGGCTCTGCAAGCCCGTCTGGTCCAGCTAGGTGTCTTCCACGGTCCCATTTCCCCTGTGCAGATCAGCAAGGCCCTGTCTGTGCTGGCTGTGGCTGTGCAATGGGTGAGCTACCTGAACCAGCTATCTGCCTCCTGATGCATGCTTATGCTGTGAGCTTCTTGAAGTGAGGAGCACATTTCAGTCCTGCTTTGCACGGCGCTTTGTGCTGAGAGGAACATGGGCTAAAACAGGGTCTTTCAGGCATGGCTGCAGCGCAAGCAATTGCAAAAGCACCTAAAATGCAAGTGACTTGCTCTGGTGCTGGTCTATGGGAGTCCTGCTCTTTCCTGGGGTGTGGATCAAGCTTCTGTGCCCTCTCTGGGGAGGAAACCTCCCTTGCTGATGGGGAGGGATGTGCCCAGTTTGCACTTGTTTGGTGCAGGGAGGAATGGGGTAGCTGAGCACTCGTTACTCACTCTTGTGAACAATGGCTCGGGAAGCCTTATTTTCCAACCAGATGCCAGGCAGGTTTATTTCTGGATACTTAAGCACTCTTGACTTGGCCCTAACTGAATTTGTGCCCTAGCATTTTTCTTAATTATGCTCTCAAATTCCTCTGCGTCAGTGTTTAATTGGAGATTAATTGGGAAAAACAATGGTATTCATCCTGCTAGAGGAAATGGATTGTCTGCATGTGTGTCTTGTGCTCCTGGCAGGCTCTAAGGAGGAGCCCTGTTAAAGTCTGGCCTTGTCCTCCCCATTCAGGGTCTGTGTCTCCTCTGCTTCCCTCTCCACTGCCCTGCTGGTGCCAGGGATTGCTGAGTCTCTTGGTCAGCACTTGTCCCAGAGCAGGGCGGCTGCTGAGGAACATGACGGGCTGAGCAGGCTCTCCCATACATCTCCCTGCACCCTGGTGCTCTGCAGTGTGATGGGGAGCGATGCCAGACCATCAGTAGATGTTTGGTGAAGGCGTTAAAGTCTTGCCTGGTTAGATCCTGCCAGATGAAAGGCTCTGGAGCCCTGCTGAACACTCTTGGCTCTGCCTTCAGCTGAGCATGGGATGACGAATAGAGGTTATTCCTGCAAATGCTCTTTCTACCCATTAACAAGCAGTTAATGGTACAGAGATCCAATAACAATCCCTCAGACTGGCTCGGGGGGTTGTGTGGCAGTGTCCTTGCCAAGCAGCATCTCTTGCATCCTCCTGTGACCGGGAGAGCAGCAAAGGGGATGAGGGGACTGTTACTGGGGGGAGCTGGATAAATTTAGAGGCTGAAGCTCCTTGCTCTGCCCCATAAGGTGAGTGTAACCATGACTGACACAGACACAGCAGCTGGTGTTCCGCTGGGAGCCAGGGAATGCAGGTCTCCAAATCACTGACAGCGTTGCAGGCAAACACTTGCTTTAGGCTCATTTTCCCCAAGACTCAGTGTTTCCAGACAGGTCGGGAAGCGAGGAGCAACCTTTGCTCAATTTGGTAGGTTACGTGCCGGTCAGGGCAGCTGTTTGATGTTGCAAAGCTCCTTGTACCTCTTAACTGTAAAAGCTCCTGCTCTTTTAGAAGCTGCTTAAGCAGTTGTATTACTGAGAGCACTAAGTAGAAAATAGACCCCCTCAACATCTTCCCTGCTGGTAACATGTTGTGAGATGCTTCCTTTCCTTTAAAAGGAGCAAAGAGCTTTACTGCCAATAGGAGATGCATTTCTCTGGCAATTGATGTGAAATAAATCTATTTAAATAGAGGTAATTTGGTGCAAAGGAATTGATTTTGCTATCACAGTATGTTGGATAACACCAGTTTGTTTCTCTAAAAAAGCGCAAGGTGGGGGGATGGCCACAGTTTGGTACTTTGCGCAGCTGTGTAGCTGTTTCCCTCCATATTTCTGCAGCCTGTCTCAGAGAGATGTTGCTGTCCCTTGTTTTTCCTCCCAATAGGTTTAGTTTTGCTGTCCTCTTTAGCATGAGAAATGCCTGGCTGGTTAGCCCAGCCCCACACTCCAAAAATGCTCATTTAATTTTGGATTATTTCCCTCTTAGAGGAAATGGGGAGTGGCATAGACAAGGCTTTGAACACCCACGAGCTCTGGTAGAGGATGCAGGGGCTTAGAGCATCCAATAACTGCACCATTGGTTACCTGCAGCTGAGAACTAAAAAACCCCGAGGTGTCTAAGGAAAATAAGATATTTGGTCAGATTAGGCTGTGGAGCTGGTTCACTTTGTTTCAGTTCTTTCCCCCTATCAATAGGGTGCTTTCCAACACTGCCAAATTACCCCAGGGCCAAGTAAGGCTGGTTTGGGCTTCCTGGTGCTCCAGTGGTCTCCTCCTCTCCCACCCCTTCTCCCAGATGAGCTCTGAGTGCCCTGACAGAGGCTGCCACCTCCCCAGGGTGCTGATGCTTGGGAAGAACCTTTGCCTCTTCTGCCCCAGCAGGCACTGGATGGAGTGACTTTTGAGGGTGCAAATAAGACGTGCAGGGGAGGGTTGAATTATGGTTGGCAAGACACCAGATTTCTTGGTTTTTATCAGGAAACCTTTCAAATTTACCTCCGTGGCCCAGCTAGTCTAATAATGAATTGATTTCTCTGTGCCTTGGCACATTTTACAGAAGCCCCCTCAATAGAAGGGCCTTGATTTAGTCAATAAGAAATGGGCTGGGGACTCCAGACTGGGATTTAATCATTGCAACAGCACTGGTGACATTTCAAGTGACAGATTTCCCATTAACCTGGGGAACCCTGTGTGGCTTGTTCCTGTGGTGCCCTCTGATGAGCTGGTGTTTGGGGGAAAATCCCCACAGACCCTGGTGTTAGTGGTTGCAGGGCCAGGGACGTGAGCAGCGATGGGGAAGAGTTAACTCTAGACCAGGATGGTGTTGCTGCCATCACAGATGTGCTGCTGGCTCCATACTCATGTCCCACTGTCATGCTGCAAACTTAATGTTTGGAAGTAACTAATTAACACCGTTTTATGCCAGCCCCTGCAGATCAGGATGCTCTGTCCTGCGGGGGGGAGGCTGGGGCAAAGATGGGTCCATTTGACCAACCTCCAGTGAGTAACTGCAATGGTGCTGTGCACCAAAGGTGGGGTGAAGATCTCTCCTTGCTTCTGAGGAAAGTGCATTCCCTCGGTGTGTGGCCAGAGTGAGCTGTGTATGGGGTGGTTCTGATGTGTCCAACTATACTTCGGTGCTGGTGAAAATGCTGTCAGGTGGGGGTTGTTTTACACTCAGATGCAGAATGTAGCTCTGCAGGGCTGGTAGCTGGACTGCTGTAGTGGTGGGTCTCCTGCCAAGCCACTGAAGTCCATGGAAGCCCAAGACTTTAGCAGGCTCTGGAGTACAGGGATGTCCAGGAAACCACGTTTCTCCGTGTCCCATCAGAGCTAAGTGGTTATGAGGCCTTGAGTTTCTCCTCACAAAGAGTATCTGGGTAGCAAGCTGTTTGCTCTGCTTCCATCAGAGTGGCGTTTCCCCCTGACTTGGGCTACCTGTGTGAGGCTCTGCCCAGACGCCATTCTCCACATCACTGTGCACCGTCCCCTTGGCAGCTGTGGGAACAGATATCTCTTCCTTGCTCCAGCGGAGCTGAGCTGCTGCCTGCTCCTCCTGGGTCCAGAGCAGAGGTTGCTGAAGGCAGGTTGCTGCCAGCTCTCAGCCTTTCACCAGAGCCCTTTCTTCTCAGCAGGGCAAACAGAAAGCCCATGACCCCCTCTGCTGGCAGTCATCTCCTGTTGAAATAATGTTCCAAACCAATATAAAATTCATTCGCATCATCAGTGTGAAATGAGGAGGCAAGGGTTCTCCTTGCTTTCCCCATTAAGAATAAATCTGCCCTCTGAGACAGGCTGTTTACGTCCTTTAATGAGCCTCTGCTGCCTGAAGCGGGATCACTGCCTGCTCTGCAGGATGAGCCACGCTCGCTGAGCATCCTCTTGTCTTTCTGTTCCCCCTACAAGGATTGGGAAATGCTCCCGGGTCGCTTGTGCAGGGCTCCTGGGACTGGCTGTATTTCAGCTCTGCTGCTGACACTGGGATTTTTTTGTCCCAGATGATGCTGGGACACAATGTAGAGACTAGCTGAGACTTCAGGAAAAGAAAAAGGTTTGCTGTTTTAGTGAAGGAGCTTGTTCTGCTAATATTCTGTTGAGGACTGGACTAATTTGAGCATCAGCTGAGAGGGGAGGTAGCAGCCAGAGGGAGGAGGTCTGTGCTGGAAGCACTTGCATGGGCCAGGCTGCAGGACAGTGCAAACATTCCCATCCTTCGCTATGCTGTGACAAGCTGGGGTTTGGGGTGTAGGTTTTCTTCAGAGAAACTTTGGAATCTCAGAGTTTATTAAAGAGACTTGTTCCCTTGGGTTATTTTTAGCTTGTTCTGGCAGTGAGATGAAAGCATCTTCCAAGCCTCTCTCTCCTCTTCACTGGATCTGTTTTATAGGTGAAGGGAAGAGAGTAACAGAGCCAGAGGCATAATAACATCTCTCGCAGTGTGAGGCTGTTCCATGGCACGACCTCTGCTCTGTGCGTAGTGGTGAGGAGCAGCGCTCAGCTGCAGGGCTCCCACAAAAGAAATGATGCTGTTGTTGGCTCTCTTCCCCAGCTCAGGAGGTCCTGAGCAGAGAGGGGGATGACTTCCACACCATGGAAGTCCTGTACCGTGAAACAGAGGTGCTTGGGTGGCCTGTGATGGGCTCCTCTGTACAGGCAGAGCAAGGTGCCAGCTCCGATGCAAAGGGCTTAGACTCAGACAACCAGAGATGGAGTCTAATTTGTCTTTCCCTGCCTTACCCGTGCTGGCCAGAGACTCTGCAGAGCTGGGTGTGCTGCAAACCAACAGCAGCCAAGTCATGCTCATGTAACAGTGTTGAAGGAAACCACTCTGCTTGCAGAGGTGATTTTTCCAAGCGTGCCTTGCTCGGTGGGAATGGCCAGTCCTTACCCCTCCTATTAGCAGCAAGCTGAAGTTTCCCAAGTTTGAATAGTTTCTGATCTATTCATGCTTCTTGGCACTGACAGGAGAGCAAAGACCTCATGGTGAAGTGATTTAGCTCAGAAAAGTGGCTTCATCACTGCTCTATACGACATTCTCCCTTTCAACAAGTTCCCTGAGACTGGGAATTGACTGCTCGCTGGTTGTACAGGCTTTTCCCTTTCTTGGTAGCACCCAAGGGTGATGTTTGTCACAGCCGTGCCCTGCAAGAGGTCGAGGGTTCCTGCAGGTAACTGGAGGAGCTGGAAGAAGTGGGGACATGTGATGATCAGCAGCATGTGATGAGGTGATGGTTCTACTGTCCTCTGCTCAGAGCTGATGGGGACAGAGCCCTGGGTGTGTGAAGGGGCAAGGGGCTCTGTGCTCAGCTCGCTCCTGGAGAAGAGCACTGTACCTTTTACTATTTATGGAAACTGGAGAATATCCTGAGCTGGCGCTGCCTTGCTGCAGAACACTCTTCTCTGACTTGGCCTGGATTGTGGAGGAGGGCAATGCGTGTTTACACCAGCTGTGGTGCTGACCTAGTAACTAGGAAGTAGGTTTTTTTTGCTAAAGGATGGAATTGGTCCAATTTAGTCTGTACAAAGCAGCTTTTTAAAGCTGGTCCTGCTGTGTGAGTTGAAAAAGTGTTGAAATAAAAAAAAAAAGCCTCCATAAAGAGGAGATCTTCAAGACTTTATCCTAATTGTGTGAATGCTTTCTGCATTAAAGCATTACAGTAATGAGAATGTGTCAAAGGCTTTGCTGGAAAAGCCATTAAAACAGATTAGAGCATCTATCTGCACCATAAAAAGGTCCTTTTAGTCGAACTGCCTGTAATTCCAGCTGTCACTAAATAAGAGACTCCTGAAATGCCCTGTGAGCAGCCATTACAACTGGGGAAGACTCAGCCACATGGTCTTGCTTTGATTGTTTTCAGTGCAAAAAGTACTTTGACCCTTGGGCTGTCATTGCTTGAGGAACCTCTGCCTAGAGGAATTAATGAACCCTCATTAAACCGAGATAATAGTCACCTCAATTCCCAGCAGACTGTGGGGAAGAGGATGAAGGCAGTGCTGTGTGATGTTCTGTGTCATGTGGCTTTCCCTTGGCCCCCAGACCTGCCCCCACCTCCCTGAACACAAACATGAGCTGACTGGACAAAGGCTGGTGTGACCAGGGCCTGAGAAGGGCAAGCTTCAGCCAAGGAGTTTGTAGAGACTTGGGCATAGGCAGAGACACTAGCCTAAGGTGGGATGAGAAACTTTGGTTTCTTTGGAGTTATAACAATCAGGACATGTTCTTTTCACTGGAACAACTTAATTTTTTATCCCCATTCCTTCTTTTCTTTAGCAAGTATATGGGTTCTTCTTAAAAAATAAAACCCTCCTGTGTCTTTGAGACTAGCTTACCTGAAATTACATTTTCACTCGAGGAAAAATAGAGGAGAAATATCTAGTGACCTTGGTCATGATTCCTCCCTGTCAAAGTACTGGAGATAGGAGAGGTGCCCAACGCTGAAGGAACCGTGGAGTGTCTGAGAGGGAACAGAGATGGGATCAGATTAGCATCAATGCTTTTGGGTTTCTGCTCTGGTAACAATTCAGACTCCAGTCCCCAGGTCCTTGTTTAGATCCTTTTGCGCTGGGAATATAAAAGGAGTGCTCCTCCATATTCAACAGATGCATCTGAAGAAGGTACAAAGAGGAGAGAAGGTGCCAGGTCCTTTAACTTCTTTGAAGAACTGAGCATATGAAAGAATGGTTTTTATTTTAAAAGGGAGAGAATTAGCAGGGTTTAAAAATTCAAGAAAGGAAGGAGAGGAGGAGACGGAAACAATTTTAACCTGCAATTGTCCTCTCTGCATTCATTTTACTGCTCCAGAGGCTGTTCCTTGTGCTGTGACTCCTCACAGGTTTTCTCACTGCTGTCCCCACTCCTAAACACAGTCTTTGGACATGATGCTGCTTTGTCTTCTCTCCTCACCTCCCTGCTTTATTCCCTGCTGAGAAATACGGTGCAGCCCCAGGAGGAGACCTGGCCTTGCCCTTATGCTCCTAATGCACAGTCCATGCCAGCACAAAGCTGTAGCTGCCTCTGTGGGGTTTGGCTTTTTTCCCCCCATCTCTCCTTTGTCCATGCGTCTTCAGCCACCTCTTTGTGCTGTGATGGTTTTGCTGCAGCCTTGAGTGAACGAGCATTGTGTGGTGTTTGAGGTGTCCCCTCTGGTCTCACAACAGAGCTTGTTTAGACAAAGACCTTGGCACAGGCAGATGGTTCCTCTGCTGTCTTCACTTCTGGCATTTTACCTTGAACATTGTGCTTTTAATGCATCTGCCTTTCGAATAATTTGTCTTGCAGCCTCCGCCTCGTGCTCCTTTCCTTTGATAGCCCCAGGTTGTGTCAGATACAAGCATTTGGGATGGTGCCTGTCTCTCCATCCTTTAACAGGTGCTTAAGCCATCTGAAAAAAATGCGTTACGTTACCAAGCAAATAGCCATGGGTTTCCATGGGTGAAGAGGGGCAACAGGGCTTAGATTTGGGGTGTTTTTGTGAACGTTTGTGGCAGTCGTTTCATGGTTTAGCAGTGAGGTTGTATTTCTTTCCCAGTGCTTTGGCTGTACATATAAATTATTTTATAGTCCCGTGTTCTCCATTGAGGTCTGCTGGGGAATTCCACTTCTGTTTACCAGCTCTTCTAATGAGTGTGTAGGAGGGGGACTGCCTTTTACAGTGCATGTAGCTATGAGAGTGCTCACCTGGCAGCAGTGTGGTTTGCAAGGGGTCAGGTTGCTTTAGCAGATGTGCCGATTACTGTTTTTCATGTATCCCAAAGCAGGTGGAATCCTTCTTGGAGAGAAAATACCAGAACAAGCCACATCATAGCTCTGCTGTTACTGCCGAGCACTGAGCGGTGACTGTAAAGTGCTGTTGCATTTGATTTGCTTATATTTACAGTCAATTGAGTGGCCTGCATCCTGCATAGCCAGCCATGGGATTTGAGCTTAATGACTCGATGGCACGTGGGACAGAGATAAGTGGCTCCTCTCAGCTTGGGTGAAAGGCCCATCTAGGTGCCTTATGAATTACATTAAAATTGATGGGAGTAGATAATATCCAGGATACCTTGGCATTTCTAAATGCCCTGCAGCTGCCCCTGGGGCTGTTAATGCTTGTCCATACAAGCACCTTGTAGCTCCACGACCTGCTGGACTGGGGTGGGTGTGGATGGAAGAAGTGGCTGAGCCCTGAGGGCTCAGTCCCAGTACACAAGCTGGTGTCCTGGGGCAGGTGGGAGGCAGCTGCCTAGTTTGGGCCCGTTTCTGTACCCAAACAGCTTGTGCGTCTGCAGCATTGTGCCACCAAGTGATTCCAGAGAGGACCATCAGCAGGGGCAGAAGGCACTGCCATAGATGTGTGGTTTATGTCCATGCTAGCCTCAGTTGTGAGGTACAGAGCTGTGGGTTTCTTCCAGGTCCTCTCGGTGTGGGAGAAGGCCCCATGGCTGAGTCCTTCAGAGGCAATTCACCATCACAGGGCATCCTGCTTAGGCACAATGCCAGGCTGAGGGCTCAGAGCAGCCCTCACCTCATTACTGCCAGAACCAGCCTTGCAACGGCCGGCACAGCCCAGAGCTGAGGCGGGTGAATGATCCTCTTGCTACTACTGCTTTGGAATATGAAAATAAACCATTTTCTATATATGAAAGCCTGCAAGGTAATTAATATCCTCACCATTACATTCCACTGCAGTAAACTCAGTGTTAATAAGCTAGCTAAGAGCTCTGCCTGAAATTAATAAGTTGCAAATGACCCAAGGGCCACTGCTTCATGCTTGCTTTTCCCCCCATTTACCCACCCAAAATTACAGAATTTAAATAGAAAGACAATTTTCATTTATGAGCCAGTATCATTATTCATAACTGGAGAGTTGTAAGGAATAAAAAGCCTTTCCGCTTAATTAGAAACTTCAGCATCTCGGGGAAATTTGGAAGGGGAGAAAATCTGGGTTTGACTGAGGTGCACCAATATAAAGCACAAACCAAACGGAAGGGTAATGTAATTTCTGAAGAAACTTCAAAATGCTTGATCCTAAGGGTCCAGCTCTCCTGTGCAGGCCAATGATCTTGCTGCAGGGATGAGCCTGCCAGGAGGTAGAGCTGCTGCATATTCAGGGCATTTCTCCATCTCCTGGCTGCTGTCTCTCAGGAGAGGAAGACAGATGGATGTGCTCCAAGAAGGAAAGGGGGAGAGGAACACCCCAATCAGCTTCTGATCTTCCCTTTTGCTGGTCCTGCCGTACAACTCTGGAGCTTTATCCCGGCACTGAGCTGCTTGGTCTGCCTTTGAGCTGCTTGTGAAATGTGGGAGAGGTGCTTGGAAGGAAGCAGGAGTGGGACAGGGCAGCTCCCCTTGGAGTCACAGAGCTGGGACTACTGGGACAAAATCCCTTTTCCCCTTTGAAAAGGGTCAGGATGGGAGAAACTTGGAATGCTTTTGTGGGAAACTATGGCTTTGCTTTTTCTTGCTCCCAGGGCTGTTGGTCCGCTATTCTCAGCCAGCAGCAGAATCTCTAATTAAAACAAATTGGGAGGAGAAGACCTAGAAGTATAGAAATGCTCTGCTAATGATGTGGCTTGTTTAGCAGGAGAGCTGAGCTGTGGTTTGTTAGTGTCTTTTCTAAGAGAAGGTGGCATTGCTCAGAGATGCTGAGGATCCCTCAGAGAGGAGAGGGAGGGACCAGTGCTGGAAACTCGGGTTGTTTGTGTCCATTGTCTGTGTGTGGACTTCTTCTATGTCCAAAGTATCTGCTCGATTCCTGTATTAATGTCGCTCTTTCCACACTTTCTGAAAACCTGGTGTTTCTCCCAAGCTGCTGTGTTCAGAAACATCTCTAGTGTTGTGTACCATCCCCCTGTAGCTCCAGATGCTCATCTTCTTTTCTTCCATCCCTACTCAATCCCTTAGGGACAATTAGGGAAGAGCTTATAATTATGGACCTTTTCAAACCTAGATTAGTTTCTCCAGACTATCAGGTGAATACATATTTATAAGTGTTCTTAAAAATGCGCCATCCTTCACTCAATGAGGTGTAATGAATCCATCATGTAAATACATGCTCAGGTGCAGAAAGGAAAATCCTTAGGGTATTTTTTAGGATTATTAGAAGGATGTTCCTTGAGTAGCTTGGCTCTCTCAAAAGTGATAATAAGTGATCTAGCCGTATACAATGCACAGTAGTAAGTTAAAAACTTAAGGAATAACTCACCTATGCTGTTGAGATCAGACTCTGAAGAGCACGTCTTCCAAGAGCATGTCTTCCAAATATAAAACCAAAAAACTTGGTTCATTAATAGAAGAAATGGTGTTTGAGATGCCTAAATCTGAAATTTCTTGCTCTCTGTCTTTTCTGAGAGACTTAAGCAGTTTTACATTTCTAGTTTTGTTAGAGAATATGGAGTAAAGGCTTTGAAGATGCTGGGTTGGTTGGAGTTGTCCCAGTGCTCTGATCAGGGGCTGGGAACACCCGAAGCCAAGTTAGGGAAGGAAGCCAGAGCCTTCAGTGCCTGAGGCAGTGCTCAATGCTCAACCCAGGGGGGTTTGCAGCAGCCTGCTGACCTGCAGAAGCAACTCGGTGGTGGCAGGACAAGATGAGGAACATCCTCTTGTGCGTGCTGGCAGCTGTGGCTTGCTGGGATGAAGGAAGAGTTGTGATTCCAGAGTCCTTTTTACTAATCTGAGCTCTGCAAATCATGTACTGCATGGCTGAGGGGACAATACTACTTTGCTTCGGTTTCTGTAGTAGAAATCCGGGTCCTCGAGCTAGACATGGACTACTGGCTGTGGAATTACTGAGTCTTACTGGGCTCTGATAAGTGCACTCTTGTCAGCACTGTAGACCTCCCTGTAGTCCTCAAATGCCTGGTGCCTGGTGTGTGTCACTGGCCCAGTGGTTCTGTTGAGCTGCTGCATTTGGGAAGGTTGGTATTTGAGAGGGCTGGGCTCTGGAGGAGGGTCTGCAGACAATTGCTGTCGGGGGGCCTTGGAGTGAGGGCTGGGCTTTGACTGTTCCCCTGGCCCGTCAAAGGTTTTGTTCTTTCTCCATGTGAGCACCTCTGAGCTCTGCCATGAGGTGCTGACAAGGAATGAGTTGCCCCTCCAAGGGAGGTGTTGGGTCTGGTGGGCTCTCAGGAGGAGGCTGGTTCATGTGCCTGGTATTGGCTCTGATGTTGACTCACAGGTAGCCTTGGAAAGCCAGGGCTGGTTTCCTTCCTTGTACTAACTACAGTTTCTGTGACAGCAGAACCTTGCATTTATTCCTTGCTTGAGCATTTAGTTTATCATTCTTCTACTCACAGATGTTAGTGGTGAATCTTAAAATAACACTAGGGTATGTCTCCAGGACAGACCTGTCATTACAGTGAATCGGGGCTGTAACGCTTCACTGGGCTGATGCCAGGACACTCCAAGTCGAGCTCACCTCTCAAACCCTCCTGCCAGGCAGAAGAATGCCCTTCCTCCAGGTTGCTGGGTGCCAGGGGAGGAGAACACTCAGTGTTACAGCTGGAATTGAGCCTTTCTCATCTTTAAGCCAAGTAAGGAAAACTTGCAGGCTCCTATCCTGACCTTCATTAATAGAATCTATTTTACTTTCATTGCATGCCACCACTTCACTTCTTAGAAAGGAAGAGATAATTATTCTGGAGTGTTAACAACTATCCTAATTTAATGTCGTGTGAAACAGCTGATGTGGAAAGAAATCTGGGATGTTATGGCTACAACTCTCCAGAGTCTGCCTGCTCCAAGGGAAAGGACTTTTCTGGGTTTTTTTGCACAGAACAAAGGGAGTATAAGTGTTAAAGCGATGAGTCAAGAAATGCATAGAAAAGGGGCACAACATTTTTCTCCCACGCCCGTTTTCCTGCAGATTCATTAATTGCTGGATGCCACGGAAGAAAGCAGTTGCTCCTTGTCAAACTAGCAGGAGGAAAGTTGTACCATCAGCCTGGGTATTTGCAGGTGAATCCTGTGTAGGTGGCAGCCTTGGTCTCTGATACTATTACCCCTCTGCCTTGGTGTCATTTGCAACAGATCTGGAGATGCTAGAGCCGAAAAGTTGCGTGAACCTTGGAAAAACTTTGCAGTTTGTGCTTGTGTGAACCCTACTCTCATTAACTCCATGAGCAGTTGAGCGTGTGCTGCACGTTACCAGTTGCCACCAGCCACAGTCCCCAAGTTTAAAGACAAAAAAAGCCCAGGCTGACTATGTGAGCATGGACCTGCTGGGTAGAATCGAGATCAGCATGCAGGAGAGGTACCTCCTTTCTCCCTGCAGCCCTTTTTCTCCTAAACAATGTACCTGTCCGCAGGTAGTCTGTTTTAAGCCAGGCTGATTATAGTTCTCTTAGGGTCTCAAACTCCCCCATTGAGCCCTGATACAGAGACATTTCTTTGGAGTACCTTTCTGGACCATGATGGCTTGTGTTATAAGCAGTGTGGGACTGTGTCTGGGAAGCTAAACTAAAGTTGGGGCTCTGCTGGTGTGGAGGTGCTCAGAGTGTCCGGGTATGGCCTTTCCAAGGGTGCTGTGCCTGTTCTGGTGAGACTGGTGTGCTGAGCTCCTGGCTTTGTCACTGGTGACTGGCAGGTTGTTGATGGATGAGATCAGCTCCTGGCACTGACCACCAGCCTATCTCTCCCCAGTGATCTTCTTCTCCTTTTATAGTGTCCTGTGAAGTTAGCCTTCAAAAATTACCAATTCTAATGTTACAGCCTGAAGATGTTGTTGAAAAGTTTCCTTAACTGTTACAGCTTATTATGGCTTCAATTACTGCATTTTTTTTAGTGTGGGATGAGCTTTCTGTAACACAAATCTGTTGGTGCTCACTTCTTCCCTTACTTGAAGCAAAAGTGCTTCACCATCTAATTACGGTGGACTTCACAGAGGTAGCTGAGGGGCAATATTAATTACCCTTTGTCCTAGCTCGTCTCTTGATGCATTTTCTAATTTCCCAATTACTTCTTTTTATGTCCTTTGCACTGTGGGGCTAAGGAATAAAATTAAACACAGCCCAGACAGGTCAAGGTTTGGGGTGGGGGGAGTTGTGGGCAAAACCTCATCGACTGCTACCGTGCAGTGCTGGGTGCAGCAGGACACAGGGAATCCGGGACTGGAACCCAGTGCTCTCAGCACTGTTCTCCCTGTTCTTTCTGCTCCTGATGTTAGAGGAACGATGGATTTCACTCCCCCCACCACCACACCAGACTAAACCTAACGGTAAAGTGAGCAAGCTGGGAAGCTGGGAGGAGACAGCTGGCAACAGAGACCAGGTTCTCATTAAAGTCTCCTCCAGCTCTCACAATGACCATTAATGACTAATTAATTGTGCTCCTGCTGCAGTGCTGATTAATTTAACAAGCCTCTCCCCTGCACGCAGTACCCCTAGAGAAAAGGAGGGTTACACGGCATGCAGATGCCCTGCTGGCACTGGGACACCCCCAGTCTGACCAGTGGCCAAGGAGGCTGGTGTGCATCATACCCAAGGTTGGTGATGTGTTTGTCTGGGTGTCTGTGAAGCCAGCTTTGCTGCTACAAGTCTCCTTGCTGGCAGTGAGCAGCGGGGGTGCTGGCTGCTCTCCTGCCCCAGGAGAGGGGGAGCAGGCAGGAGATGACTTGCAGCACGTGCTTGTGGTGGCCGGTATGGTCCTCTGGCTCCCGCTGTAATTTACTGAGGCCTCGTGGTTTATTAACTGTAGTCTTGGAATGATGGATGGTGCTTGTTTAATGCAAACCCGCCTTTGGTGCTGCTACTTCAGCAGCTGATTTGTTTTCTTCCCTCCTCCGCATCAGAGCTGGTAGTAAGTAGCTGGACTCTGGATAAAGCACTGTTTGCTCTGACCTTGATACGAGCATGAGCTTGTCACTTTTCCTCCCACTCCAGCAGTCACCTCCTCCCCTCCTTCCCTTGGTAGGAGCCAGATTCAGGGCAGAGAGCACTGCACAGCGCAGCAGGAGAGCCACGGGTGGGTGTCCAGTGATAACAGGTCAGCATCTTACGGTGCTGGTGGGTTTGCTGGGGGCAGGAGTGGGGACCAGGCGGTAGATACCTGCCAGCTGGACAGAGGCAGTGCAGGGACACCAAGAGCTGCCTCTGCAGGCTGCAGGTGGACCTCTGGAGGGGACCTAGCTCTGGCCAGCACTCAGAAGGCTTCCAGCTTGCTGGGCCTGGAAGAGGTGAATGCATTGCCCAGCTGCTCTGCCTGGCTCTGCTGCGCAGCCTCAGAGAGAGGAGGATCTGCTGCCCATCCAGCAGCTTGGCGCTGGGCAGAGACAAGAGCCAGCCTGACAGCGCAGGACGAGGAGAGAAGGAGCCATGGCTGTGGGGCAGCACTGGGCTGGCCTGGCCCCCACTGCTGTGGGGTGGGGAGGCTGAGGAGTTGTTTGGCAGTGCTGTGTTACACGGCACCTTTTGCAGCTTTTTCTTGTCCGTTTCGAAACACTGAAATAAGGTGCGGTAATCAAGGAGGGTTTTAATAACCATCCCAGCTCTGACATTTAAATTACAGATGGCATTTTCAATTAAAGAGGCGCTCTCAGCAGGTTTGATTTAGCTATCGGTTCTGCTTTGTTCTTTAAGTGCTTTCTTAGAAACAGTGATGAATTTAAAACTCGCTTCAAAGGGAGAAGGAGCGGGGTGGGGGGNCCCCTTTGGGGGATGCCGAACTTGCAAAGGGAAGCCAGAAGCTGAGGAGTTGAGAGGCTGAACTCCCCCAGCACATATCTATGTGCAGGATGCCTGATGCGCTGCTCAAGCATCACTTTGTGTGCACACACAGTCACACCACCACGCTTCCAAACGCGGCAGGAGCCGGACGTGAGCGGCCCGTCGATGCTGTGGCAGACCAGGCGCCTGTGTTCCCGCTCGTCTGCTTTCACCCTGTCTTTCTGAGGGCAGTACGTTATCCGTAACCTTGGAAAACACGCCTGGCTGACATAATCGATTACACACATCTTGGTGTGCACAGCTGGACCCATGCGCTGACGCGTTCTCTGGCAGGAGCCCTGTTCTCCTCATCTCCACCCGTGCTGTGCTCCTGCAGTGTTATTCCACCTATATCTCATTGCTGTCCAGCTTCTGCCCACACATAGAATCATAGAATGTTCGAGGCTGGAAGGGACCTCTAGAGGTCATCTGGTCCAACCTCCCTGCACGCACAGGGACATCTCTACCTAGGTCAGGTTGCTCAGAGCCCCATCATACATGATGCACTGTCCTGCAGCACAACAGCCTGTGGAGCTGCCCATGCCCAGCTGCATTCTCCTGTAGCCGCAGAGTTGCCTTTTCTCTTTTTATGCAGGTTTGCTCCTGTTTTACCAAGGCACCCCAAAACCACTTACACACACGAGCTCTCCCTTGCGCTGTTCATAGTTTGCTTGCTTCTTCCAAGCCAGGCTGAGGCTGCTTCCAGCTCTGCTTAAACCTGAACCCAACAAGAGAAGATAAGTAGGAATTATTGGTTTGGTTCAAACTTAATTGTCTCCCTGATGGCTCTGGCTAGCTCTCCTCATTAGTTACTGGATGTGCTGGTTGGTGGCACACTGAGCTTGGTTTGCAAGTCCTGGTGGGCCTGGGCAGCTGCTGTTGCTTGAGGCTGCCTGTGCTGAGAAATGTCCTGCCTTCAGGTCTCTCCCAAGAGGAGGCAGGGAAGGGAAGGAGCATGGTGGTTGTCCTACAGATGGGGGAAGGGCTGCTCTTGAGAGCCTCTGTTGCCTGGCAGCCTGCATCCCAGTGGCCTGCAGGTAGAGCAATACCCCTGTGGAACTTGCTCTATAACTGAGGCAGAGGTGAAGCTGGAGCAACCCCAACTTTGCTGTGCCTGAGGCTACTCTGCTGCCTTGCTCCTGAGGTGGACACAGCTGCTCTTTGTTCAGTACAGATAACACCTGGCAAGCAGCCCTGGAAGGCAGGCTGTGTTCTCCTTTGCCTGTCCCTTTGCACAAGTCTCCATGTCCTTGTGGCACTGCATGCTCAGGTCCTGCTTTTCTCCTCTCTGGGTATGCTAGCCATGGTAGACAGCCAGTCTGGGTACCTAGTGCTTTCAGAGGATGAGTCTATAGGGCTATCTGTTTCCAGATCACTTCCTGATCTCCAGGAATGAAATTCTGCCTGATTTTCCTAGAGGCATATGTGTCTCTAGTCTTCCATGGTAGAGCTCATGATCCCCGAGGTCAGAAACCTCTCCTGTTACCTCCATACCCAGGTGAAATACCTGGAGGTCAGGCCAGCGCAATTATAGAGCAAGGATCACTTGTGGTGCTGGTGAAGGAAACTCATTTCAAGTAGCACAGTTTGGAAAAGTCCTGTTCAGAGCTCAAAAGGGATCAGGAGCTGTGATGTCAGCAGCTGGCTCTGTGCTGTGTTGCTGCAAAGACCTGGAGGTCATAGCTTGGGTGAGGGACGACTCAGCTGTTGCGCGTGCTTTTGGTCCTCTGTGACAGATGTGTCACATAAATTAAGGCCATGGTGTTGGACCTTCCTCTCGGGCGGCTGCTGAGGCACGGGAAGAGCCTTTCCCCTCCCGTGAGGATTGCTCCTGCTTCCTCACAGCCGTCATGAGGAGCCTCCCACCTTTCTCCCCAGTGTAAAACAGGGCTGGATAATTTCATCACCGCTAATAACATTTCTAGCAAGGCAAGCTACGGTAATGATAAGGGTAATTGAATCTCATGCTTCAGGGATAAGCTGAGCTCAGGAGGGGGATCAGCAAGGAATTCATTTCCCCCCTCCCTGTGGGAGCTGCTTTGCACAGTCGATCATTTGTGTTGAAAGGCTGATGTTTTCCCTGGCATGGGCTGGGCTGGCCCTTGGGGCTGGGCTCCAGAGGATCCCTGTTGCCTGCTGTCTGTCCTGGGTCCCAGGGCTCTGGGCTGTGGCAAAGGGAGAGCTGGGTTAGCCTGCAGTCATCCCAGGAGGAAGCGGAGAGGGGTGCTGGAGCGAGTGCAGAGGAGCGCAACGAGGCTGGTGAAGGGCCTGGAGAATTAATCTTATGAAGAGCGATTGAAGGAGCTGGGACTGTTTGAGGAAGCAGAGGCTAAGGGGAGACCTCATCACTCTCTACAGCTGCCTGAAAGGACATTGTAGAGAGGTTGGTGCTGGTCTCTTCTCACAGGTAATTAGAACAAGAGGGAATAGCTTCAAGTTGCAACGGGGTAGGTTTAGACTGGACATTAGGAAAAAAATTTTCACAGAAAGAGTCGTCAGATACTGGAACAGGCTGCCCAGGGAGGTGGTTGGGTCACCATCCCTCGAGTGTTTAAGGGTCATTTAGATGTGGTGTTGGGGAACATGGTTTAGTGGAGAACTTGTAGAGAAGAGTTGATGGTTGGACTCGATAATCCCAAGGGTCTTTTCCAACCTGAACGATTCTATGATTCTATGACTTGGCAAGTCTACTTTAGCCTGTGGTCAAAATAGCAAGGAATTCTAATTCTTGCGATCACATGACAAGAATTGTTCATAGTATTTGTGGTGGAAACTTAATTTTGAATAGTGTAGTTTGAGAAAATCCTGACTGGGTCAAAACTTAGAGGGGGCCTAGGAAGCAAAATGTGTCTGCAGAACTGTTTTGTCATCCTCCCAGCTCCTAATACCATCTAGAGGTGGATGCATTTCAGTGGGGTATGAGGGGATCTCTTAAAACCCTTCTCTTACCTCAAAGGAACACTGCCGCTGAATTACCTCATTTATGCTTGTTGGGAAGCTTAAAGCGTTCTGAGCTGTGGGAATGAAAGAGGCTGTAGAGGATCATGAGCGTGGTGTTATTTGCTAAGGATAAACCCCAGAGGGATGCAGCTCAGCTGAACGGAGCTTTCAGACCCATCTGACAGGGTAGGAGCTCTCACTAAAATGACCGGGCTGGCTGAGCTGGAGAGAGGAGCTGCCTGGCACACAGTGGGGGAAATGTCAGCAGCCAGCCATCTGCCCTGGTCCCCTCATGGTGCTCCAGAACCATCCCTTGGGATGGATTTATTCCCCCCAGTGCTCGGTCTGGATAGGATCCAGCAGTAGAGTCATCTCAAGGTCTGTAAGAGGGCATCTGAGACCTTGAAAATGAAGCGACATGTTCAAGAGCCATGCAGGGAGACCATGCAGAGCAACACATTGAATCCAGTGGCACAGAGGTGTTGAGGAACACTCTGGAGTCTCTTTTTCACTTCTAGGAGAGAAAGCTCCATGCTCAGCTGTGCCAGTCCTGCAGGGAGGGCCCAGGAGGCAGGAAACCATCTCTATTCATTTTTTTCCCCTTAGCAGCTGTGAATTATTCATGGAACTCCACTGACTTTAGTGCTGGGGAAAGGATTTCCTGTTCATTATTTACTGATCTCTTCAGAAGCGTTACACTTCTTTTCTTTTTTCTTTTTTTCCTTGGGATCTATTTAGGAGCAGAAGCTTGTCCCCCTGGACTTTCAAAGAGTCCTTTGCCATGTGCCTTTTGTTATTTATTCTTTCTAATGAAGCTGCTGGAATTAATTCCTAAGAAAGACAGTGTAAAGAAACATCCCTGTCATTAAACAGTCTTCAGAGCTGTGATTAAAAGATTTCCAGGGGGCAAAGGAATGTCTCGGTGGACTCTGTGCCAATTGACTCATGATGTGATTGATGGTGTTTAGTCGCATGTTGAAGATGTCCTTGATGCCTGTCACCTGGTTCCTTCCCTGGCTGTAAGCATGGGATGAAAAGGATTCAGTGGGATGCAGAAAAGCCCTGGTGACCATGTAGGAAGGAGTCCAGCGGTTTGGTCTCTCCTGAGGTTACTGATGCCCAAAGTTCCAAGGATATTGGGGTAACATCCTTGGATTTTTTTGGTCAAGGCTGTGGCATGTGGGATCTATGCCCTGCAGAAGTAGTGACACTTCACAAGGAGTGAACCTTGTTCACCAGACAAAATCTGGCTCCCGTTCCTATCACCTCTGCACCATGGGGGCTCTGATGGTCAGAGAGGCTGGTCTGTGCCAGCATCTCCTGTCAGTTCTGGGGCTGGGTGCCTGAATGAGACCATGGCACATCTCCTACCAACTGTCCCACACATGCCAGCATTCACAGATGTTCCTGCATGTGCCAGGTGGCCCTGAAGTTCACTTCTCACAGGAGTTTTGCTCTTTTTTCTCTTTTTCTCCAGCCCTAGCACTCTGTACGAAGGCAGGCATTGCGAGCTCTGCTTTTTGTTTTTTTAGGGGGCCCTTGCTGTTTTCTAAAGGTGCTGTTCACCCTTATCTACTGATTTGCAGATACACATAGGGTCATTTCTCCAAGGTCTCTTTCCAGGTGGGACTGTGATAGTGTCAAGTAATTAAGTGGGCTATGTGGTCTCTGAGGCCAGCTTCAAACTCCTGATTACCTGTGCGGACGAGCTGGGGAATTGCTGCTCTGCATATTGATGAGGAGAAGCTTTCTGTGGAAGGCTGCCAGGCTGGGAGGTGATGAGTAGTGCTGAAGGTAAGACCCAGAGCAGAGTGATCGCTGGTGTCAGGGGAAGAATGGATCAGAGGCATCAGTGCAGATGTGGCTGTGAAACAGACCGTGAAGCATTGCTCTTGCAAGCAGGGCTGTTGGCTGGAGCTGGAGAAAAGGTCTCTCTGGGATGCTACGGACAGAGAGGAGTCACTGGGGCTCTTTGTACAGGTCTCTCTTGGCATCCTCAGGCTGTTGTGGGTTACGTCCCCTGTACCGTGCTCTGTCTGCCTTTGTTTGTGCTTGCTGTGCAAGGCCTGCTTGCTTCTTTGTAAGGTGCACAACTCAACATGACTCTAGCTCCCAGGAGAGCCTCCTGAAGATTTTTGAAAGACCAGAGGAGCAAAGAGAATCGAGGCATGAAGTTAGTTGCAGTTCATCTGGACAGGAATTGCTCCCACCTTGGCTATTCCGACCTACTCCTATCCAAGATCCCTAGACTTATGAAGGACCAAACATGAAGAAAGGGTTTGAAAGCAGCCCGGGAAAGATTGGCTGGGGTTTCTGGGTCATAGTATAGAAGTCATTCAGAAAACAGCAGCACCTCTGCGTCTGTTAGCTCCAGCACTCTCTGGAGATGTGGGTTAGCTGTCTGGCTAGGCTGCAGGGTGGGCAGGTAGGGAAATGGGCAGGATTAAATTATTCAGGCAGTCCAAAGGTCTCTGAAAGCAGCTGCTCCTCATGCGTGTGTAGGGGAAAGTCGTAGCATTGCTGATGAGTGTAACCTCTGAGGGAGGAGACCCTGAGTGTGTCGCTGAAGCCTGGTGATGCTTGGCTCAGAGTGATCCTGGCACCCAGGAGCTCGGCAGGATGGGCTTCCAGCGTCTTCAGGAGAGATGTCACTGCCCAGCACTGCACCGCTCTGACCAGAGTCATTGTGACCCCTCATGCAGCAGATGCTCTTCAGACACTCTGGGGCATTTTCTAGCTGTTTCTCTACCTGCTGGACATAACAACCCTTTCAGCTACTTCAGGCCATGCCGATGTGCAGCAGTGATGTGCTCAGAGAGGCAGAGCTTGTGTGGATTCCCATCTAACGCCTGCTGGGTATTGTTACTGAGGGAGGTAGAACTTGATGCTGACGGGGCTTGGAAATGAGACGAAATGTCATTCATTTTGCATGCAGGCAAAAAGCACCGTAAACGAAAGGATTAGATGGAGTATGCATGAAGGGAGAGCGCTTGTCCTGATCAATAATTTAAAAATTTCCCAGGCAAGTGAGAGTTAGGGCTGCATGTACGAAGCAGTTATTCGAGGCTTAAAAAAAAAAAATCAACCTTGGAAGCTATTAAAAAAACAGTTTATTCAGATTTACTGGTTGCACTTGAGCTGAAGGTTGTAGTTAAATGTAACTGGAACTTATGCGTGTATAGAAATTCATAGTTATTTCTATTCAAATTGCCTTAAACTCTGTCCATATCATGACAGTGTAAGGGAGAATAAAAAACTAACTGTCCAGTTAAAAGAATTGCTTTGTCTTACTGAAATCATAACAGTCAAAATGCTTTTTTCTTAATGAATGCTGCTTGTGTCCAACCTTTTATTTCGCTTGGCCCTGCTGTGTTGGAGGCTGGATGAAGCAAGCTTGGCTCAGGAGGCAATGTGGTTGAGAAAACAAGGCCATGGGCTTGGAATTCTTGGCTGTGCTTCCAAGCTTCCTGTGTGATTCCTAGCTAAGGCAGGCTTACATCTCTGCCATCCCTGTGCTAAAACAGGGATAATGGCTCACGGAAGGTAACAAAGTCAGCTGGTATCAGAAACATATAGACATGTCATGGCCCTCAGTCCTGGAGCAAGTGCTGTCTAGATACAGGGCAGGAATTAATCCATCCGGTGCTTTTTGGTAAAGATGGGCTTACCTTTAAGGCTTGCCTGCCTGTGTCAAAGCCCCTTCCCCACCTCTTCAATCCATACTGAATCCCAAACTCTCTGCCAAGAACAGAAGCACTAACCTTCATAACTGTCCTTCAACAGCACCTCCTTTTCCAGAAGGAATGTGTCAAACCATAAGCACAGCAGCTTCAAGTTTCTTGGATCTTAAACCCCCAACGGCAACAAATCGGCATCATTTCTTTTGTTTTATCTGGTTTTCCTCATCGTTACTGCTACCATTAAAAAGTCCTGTGCTTCTTCACATACCATGTGAAGATATACCATGTACCACCTGCTGAAGGTATATCACACCACGATGTACCCTCAGCAGCCCCTGGCCCAGGTGATGCAGCCCATGCCATTCTTCAGCCTGAAGAGAAGGCTCTGGGGGGACCAAATAGTGACCTTCCAATACCTGAAAGGAGCCTATAGGAAGGCAGGGGGAGATCTGTTCTCAAGGGTTTGTAGCGATAGGACAAGACGTAATGGTTTTAAGCTAGAAAAGGGTAGACTTAGGTTAGCCATTAGGAAAAAATTCTTTAATATGAGAGTAGCTGAGCACTGGAACAGGCTGCCCAGAGAGGTGGTGGAGGCCCCATCCTTGGAGACATTCAAGGTCAGGCTTGATGGGGCTCTGAGCAACCTGACCTAGGTAGAGATGTCCCTGCTTATTGTAAGGGGGTTGGACTAGATGATCTTTAGAGGGCCCTTCCAACCCAATACATTCTGTGGTTCTATGAAACAGTGCCATAGTGGCATCAGCAAGTATTAGTGCTCCTTGCTCTCTGTGAAAGGCTGCTTTGAGAGGTCTTTGCTCAATTATTCCTGTGAACAGCCCCCAAGGGTGTTTTCTAGGAGCTAATGTTGCCTCTGGAGATCCCCAGAACCAGGTGGGCCATTTAATCACTCCAAGCGATGTGTCAGAGTTTTGCAAGTAAGGAAGAAGGGTCAGCTTGTATGTGCTGGTCCAAACCCCTCCCAGACCGGGCAGCATCTTGTTCCTGGCATAGCTGTGGGCTTGCCCCAAGCCTGGGGGCAGGAAGAGGTGTTTTCATATTTGTCTCAGTGGTTTTGGATCAGCGAGTCATTCCCCTGCCCTTGTCCACTCCTCCCTATCCCCGTCTCACTCAAGTGCTGCTTCTTGGCTTTGTGCCCGTGGTTTTGTTTGCTTACCAACAAGAGCTGCCTCGTGTGGGTTATTATGGGTTATTATTGTCACTGCACTTGAACCTGACGTGGTCCCCAAGGGTGCAGTGGAAAGCAGGGCTGGAGCCATGTTCTCTGCTCTCCACAGCCCTGGTCTCCACCAGTGGTGGGTGATGGTGAGTTTGTGCTGTGCAGGATGGGGGGACACAAGTGTCTGAGAAGAGAGGCTGGGGCTGCTGCCTGATTTTTTTTTTTTAATGTTGCTTAGAAACCAAACTCAATATTACCTAACTCCACCAGATCTGCAGTGCAGAACTCATTGCACAAGGGGAAAGGAGGTTTTTTATTTTTATTATTATTTTCTACTTTTTTTTTCCCTTCTACAAGAAATAACTCACTTTTCAGCTGTTGGAGAAGGTAGTAATTGATCTAGAGCTTTGCAGCTTGCCTTCCGGAATGGTTTTATTCTTAATGTAGGAATAAAACTCTGTTAGGTCAAATACACAGCAATAAATACAAGGAGCACATTAGCTTTAATATATTGGATTATTCCACTTGGTGGTGACGGGGAAAAAAACAAGATTTAATTCCCCTGGCGATGCAGGCAAAGAAAATCGCTTTCCCAGCCCATTTTTTTTCTGTTAAGTCATTTTTGTCTGTCAATGCGAGTGCTGCAGGCTTTGACAGGGTTTAATTTTACTTTTTTTTTTTTTAACCTGTGGTGAAAGTAAGAAGCATTTTCTCCAAGTAAATTGCCCACAAATTCACTCAATGCCTTTTATTTCTGGCTGTTACGGATCCCTTCCCTGGTGGGACGTGTGGGGCTCTCGGTACTGGCAGGGTAGGGTAGCTTTGAGCTTCGCTCTGCTCTTGGAGTGGGGCAGTGAGCTCAACGCAGCTGTCCCCCTTCTTCCAGGCGTGCTGGTGTTGGGTTTTGTTCTACTTGGAAGCCTCCCAGCTAGAACTAGGATTTACTTCTCCATGCCAACTGGTTTTGTAGTGTCTCATCACCCCTCAGTGCCACAACATCTGCTGCATCTCTCCTTGTGCCCCACCGGCTACTGGTGGCTTAGGGCTCCCCTACGGTGGTGGATGTACGAGCAGCGCACGAACTCCTCCCAAGCGACGTGCCTTGCAGTGCTGAAGTCTTTCATCACATCCCACAGCCAGTCCTTGTGCCAAGCCTTCCCTCATTTTCCTGGGAAGCTTTTCCTCCAATCCTTGCTTTTCCCCTGGTTTTTATAGCAGGAACGGGACAGATGAGAAGAGGCAGGAATGATCTTGCCTGTCATCAGGGCAGACAGAGGTGGAAGGTGGCTCTGCTGTGGAGCAGGCGAGCAGCAGAGAGACTGCAGCAGAGATTGAGCTTGGATAACAGAGAGGAAACACCTCAGCATGGTGAAGGGCAGCAAGAAGGGATTCATGGGGCTTCATAGCCAGAAAGCCTTGGCAAAAGGCTAGATGAGTGTCAGGAGTGATGACCAGATGGGGAGGGGGCTGCCATAGACAGGAGATGGGGGCTTGGAGCAGGCAAGGCTGAGCTGTGTGACTTGGGGGGGCGGCGGGGGTGCGTGTTGGTTCTAGAGCATCTCTCTCCTGTGCGCAAACTGGCAAGAGAGACGGGGGGAGAGCAAGGTGGGAGTCTCCGTGTGGGTAACTGAGTCTCTGTGCTGAATTCATCTGTCTGGGCAGAGCTATCGCTCTAATAAGCAGAGCTTCTCCACCAGCACCTAGCCTCTATCTGATTGTATTTGTCTAAGACAAGAAAGACTTCACAATAATCCTGCTGGCAATTAATTGGCTTTTGTTCAGCAAGAGTGAACAAGATCTCATCTTAATCTGTTTCATTATTTCTCCTTGTATAGCACAGTCAACACAAGATTAGGTTTAATTTACAAAAAAATGCAAAGCCATTACTCATATCTGAATCGGGATTTTATCTGCTTCGTTTTGCAATGCTTCGTGTGTCGCTATTAACAAGAGGAGCTGCATGGTGTGTGGTGAGGTGGAAATGGCACTGCTTGACTTCAAGACCTTCTGGAAGGATTCCAAGTAGCAGAGCTCTGATACCATCCTTCTTCTACCCTTATCTCCTGCCCTTCCTCAGCAGGAGGGCTCAGGAGAACTATCCTCTTCCTGCAGGGCAGTGGACCACGATGCTCTTAGCTCTCATCTCCTAGCTCCTTATCCAATAGCAACCCCAGGCATACACGTGGAAAAGAGCCAGGGGAAGCCAGAGGAAATCCTGTGGGGCCTGTGGCAGTTCCAGCCATAGGCAGGTGGTCTTTGACACCAGGTGAAAGGCTGTGGTGGTTCCCTGTGGTGCTGAGTGCCTGAGGACATCCCGGTCCTGGAAGTGCAGGAGGGCCGAGTTGGTGGGTTCTGGAAGGCTCTGCATGGCTGTGGACACGTGAACGTGCCTGTGCGTTCATCTACCCCTGTGAATGTCAATGCACTTTCCTGTGAGTGTTTGTACAACTCATCCCACTAACCAGGTTCCCCTTTTACCCTGTCCCCACCAAACAGGGGCTCACAGAGCAGTTCACACCATGTTCCCTTTCTCCTGGTTCTTCTGAACATGGTGCCTACATCTGCAACACGCTCAGAGGGCAGCATCTCACTGCTGAAGCTTGCTCCCCCCCCTGGTTAGCGCTGAGCCCCTGTTCCCCCACGATCCAGCAGCCCAGCAAGCACTCCTACGACTTTATTGTGGCCTCTCACCTTTCTGGAAGCACCGATTGTGCTGCGGTTAGTGGGTCTGCACAGCTCCAGGTGAGTTTCTCTGCGTGCCTGTGAGCAGGGTTAGCCAAGGGCATGTGTAATGCAGGTGGGACTCCTGCCTTGCTGGGGAGGGCTGTTGAAGTTTGCGTGCAGGGAAGGCGCCAAGTGGCTGCGTGCTCCTGGGCATAGTGTCGATGGTGATGCCAACAGCCCTACTGCTCTGGTTGTGGTTCTTCTGATTCTCGTGGGCTGGATTAAGGGGCAAAGATACTCTGTGAGGAAAGAAATGTTACTGATTGGAGTGAATCTCTTAATAAATCAATGCCCTAGGACAATGTTGAGAGAGTTGTGCTGCTTCCAATTGATTTTTGAAAGGCAGGCTTTGATCTGTGTTCAGAAAAGCTTTCGTTGTGCTTTGATGAGAGCGTAATGGCTTAAAAGACTGTCTGCATCCAGGACAAGTGTGCTGTGAGCTGCTGTTGCCCAAGAGACAACTCCGCTTCCAAAAGGCATGGGGTGTCCCAGATGGCAGGGGTAAGCGATAGGGTATGTGTAGCAAAAGAAGGACTTTGAGGCACTAGACTATGTCCAAAGAAGGGCAACCAAGCTGCTGAAGGGCCTGGAGCACAAGTCTTATGAGGAGCAGCTGAGGGACCTGGGGTTGTTGTGCCTGGGGAAAAGGAGGCTCAGGGGAGACCTTCTCACTCTCTACAACTACCAGAAAAGAGGTTGTAGAGAGGTGGGGGTTGGTCTGTTCAACCAAGTAACAGCAGCACTGGGGCTGCTCCTTGGTGAGAAAGCATCTTTAGTCCTTTTTTTCCCTGTTCATAGAATCATAGAATGGTTTGGGTTGGAAGAGACCTTAAGGATCATCTAGTTCCAACCCCCCTGCCATGGTAAGGACACCTCCCACTAGACCAGGTTGCTCAAAGCTTCATCCAGCCTGGTCTTGAGCACATCCAGTGTTGGCTTCTACAGCCTCCCTGGGCAACCTGTGCCAGTGACTCACCACCCTCTGAGTGAAAAACTTCTTCCTGTGAGGGTGGTGAGTCACAAGTAAGGAGTCTGAGAAGGACAGGGTGGTCACTGCCCCATGGACAGCAGGAGGAACTTGCTGGTTGGAAGGAGAAGCAGGAATTGGATTAGCTCCATGCCAGTACTGCTCACGTGTGGACTTTGTTTTTCCCTCCGATATCCATGTGATGTGGGACAGCAATGAAGGAGGTGTGGGAATGGCTGTGTCCAAGCTGCAAAGGGTGGTGTGTGCCCAGGGGATGTTTCTTCACTAGCTTTGTGTTTTCCCGCTCTTCAGATGTCTTCTACCCTTGACAGGCTTTTGGGCCCAAATGCAAGGATAAGTCACTAGTTTTCCACCTCATTTGTGACTGTACTTGTCTTGGATGAAGCTTTAGGCTGGAAGCCTGTGCTGGAGGTGGGGCTGGTGCTCTGCTGTCCTGGCTTTCGGGAAGTGCTGTTCCCAGCCTTTACAAGCTCTTTAATTTAGCAGGCATCAATCTCCTAAAGTATTCTCCCTTTCTCAACTGGCTAGAACAGCTGGGCTGCAAGCAACAGGGAATTGGCACGTAGGCTTTTCTCCCCTGTCCCTCCCCAGTTCTGACTGTCCGGTGGGGGAGAAAACGCCTCCATCTGTCCACAAACCCCCCAGGTGGGTAATAATAGGTGCTTCCTATAGAAAAATGCAATTAGACTTGACAAGAGATGTATGCCAGTGCTTCCTTGCCAGGGCCCCGTCTTGCTCTGTTCTGTTCCTCTGCAAGAGACCTGCTGTAGAAGCTATTACAAAAAAAAAACCCCAAACCTTTTAAGTTAATGGTATTTCTAGCCAGGACTGGCTGTGGTGGGCTTTGTAGAAAAGAAAATTACAGTGGGATCTTGGACAATTGCAGCCACCAAGAAGCAATTGGCTACCCAGGACATGAGGTGCCAGCTGCTGAGAGCAGAGAAGGGCTTCTCTTAGTGCTTATCTGGGGCTTTGCTTAGTGCTGCTGAGCATTAAAGCAGCCGGGGTAAGATGTGTGTTTGTGCTGGCATCTTGGCCAAGAGTGAGTAGTTCACATCTTAAACTCTCTCTCCAGCTGTCATTGTCCAGCTGGTTTGTTCCAACGTGGGGCTCTTGCCATGTTCAGGACTGGGAGGAGACCCTTTTGTGTGGTTTTGCTTTTTTCCTCCAGCAACACTCAATTTTTGTGTTTTAACACTTAGATTTCTAAATACTCTGAGTGTGCACAATGAGAATACCTGTTATAAACGACCTGGGGACAGGCCTCTTTCTGTCTGTCCAGCACGTCTGCAGCAGTCCATGTTCCCAAAAGCTACTGTGTGCTGTCTCAGTGCTGCTTGCTGGCGCAACAGAAAGCAGGAGGGACTCCCTTTGAAGCTGTGTGTGACAGAGCCCTTCAGTGGCTGGGAGCTTTAATACAGCTGAACTCTTTTCTCACAGTCACACTGACTTCCTCTAATCCTACGAAATTGCATCGTCTCAATTTCCATGAAATCTGCACCACGTGAGGACCCATTAACCTCCTGCGCTCTGTTCGTGTCTGACAGGAGCTGACAGCGTCCTGGAGTCAGGGCGGGGTGTATGGGGCAGCTTTCGGTGTGTTCAGACTTCTGGCATTTCAAAATTCAAAAGGCATTTGGAACAAGGTATTTAGAATGCGAGCAAGGCTCTTGTTGGGCTTTTCCCCCCCCAGATACCCAGGCGCGCACTTGCCTGAACGCAGGGAGCGATCGCTCCCCTGAGGTCAGCAGCAGCTTTTGCAGGAGCTCCGTGGAGCTTCTGTGGTGAAGCTGCAGGGCTTTGAGTGTCTTGCAAAGCACTGAGTGGGAAGGACAGGACAGCTTTGCAGGATGTCCTAGACAGCCGGCGTGGACACCAGGCCTGCTGGCATGAGGAGGAACAGGAGGGGGAGAGCCCCCGGCAGCTGCGTTTGTTGTAAGCGCTGCTGTGTGCTTCTAGTAGTCCAGCCTAGATAAGCCCAAAGTGGGAACTGTGG
Source organism: Eurystomus gularis (assembly GCA_013400335.1). Lineage (NCBI taxonomy): Eukaryota > Metazoa > Chordata > Aves > Coraciiformes > Coraciidae > Eurystomus > Eurystomus gularis. Next base: position 328,172 of record VZZY01002816.1, read on the forward strand.
CCCTGCTTCGTATTTACAAGGGACACGATAGCTAAAGGATTAATCCTGGGGTTTATCCTGGCTCTGAGACGGTGGCTTAGGAAAGGTTCAGATGAACAATTGCATCAAGATGTGGGATATTGATCCCTTGCTGCACTGATTCCTCAGGGGCAGACTGAGAGCTCATTTCTTCTGCGGGGCAGAGAGTTGGAAGCAAGTTGAGTATTCACTAGCTGGAACGGGTCCAGAGAAGGGCAACGAAGCTGGGGAGGGGTCTGGAGAATATGTCGTATGAGGAGCACCTGAGGGAATGGGGATTGTTTAGCTTGGAGAAGAGGAGGCTGAGAGGAGACCTCATTGCTCTCTCCTTTTATAACTACCTGAAAGGAGGTTGTGGTGAGGCTGGTGCTGGTTTCTTCTCCCAGGTAACTAACGACAGGACAAGAGGTAATGGCCTCAAGTTGTGCCAGGGCAGGTTTAGATCGGATATCAGGAAGAAGTTCTTCACTGAAAGAGTGGTCAGGCATTGGAACAGGCTGCCCAGGGCAGTGGTGGAGTCACCATCCCTGGAGGTGTTCAATAAACGGGTAGATGTGATGCTTCGAGACATGGTCTAGAGGTTAGGGAGATGTTAAAAGAAGGTTGGACTTGATGATCCTAGAGGTCTTTACCAACCTGAATGATTCTAACCATCAGCTGTGTTAGAGGCTGTGGTGAATAAAGCAGTGAATAAATTGTGTGCAGGGGTAATGGAGTGAAAAGGGTTAAATTCTGGGCTAGTTCTGGTCTCTCTTGGGTCAGGACCAAGGCTGAGCTCACAGCAGAGCAGTTACAGATGACACGGACAGCATCTCTCAGGGCTGGGTAGGAGCCTTCCTGGGCCCTTCCCTGAATTCCCACTGTGATTTACGTGCACCTCTGCCTGCCGCTCTGCAAACCCGCTGTCCATCGAGCGCTGCCGGCAGGTTTAGGCTGCTGGGTCAGGGAACGTGCCTCTTCCTGGGACACCCCTGGGACTACACACAACACAACAGCTCCTGCTTTTTGGGCAGGGTTCCACATAACCAAACAGAAAAAGCACGCTCAAGCACAGGACACAAATACTCAGCACACAAGGGAAGATCCACACGCAAAAGCGTCGCTTTATTACGTTTGCCCGGACTTGGCGTGGTGTGGCCGTGGTTTGGAAGGTTGGTGGCCCTAGGCACCCAGGTGCAGTGGTGCAGCAAGCCCGATGAAGCTGAGCGTGCCTCGAGTGACCGGCTCGGAAGCTCTTTCCTCAGGCTGCAGGTGACAGCAGGCCAGGCACTGGTGATGCTGCACTTGGATGCAAAGTGACGTTCCAGTAGGTACGCGCTGGCAGCCAGGGAGGGAAGACAGACAGGTGGACACACAACTGTAAGTGCCCATCTCTCCAGGCTCTATTAAGGGGATGCTCTTCTGAGGGGGACGGGCTTGGCTCAGGTGTCTGTGCAGGATGGTGGCTCGCAGCCCTGAGTGGCATCAGGAGGCACTCGTGGGAGTACGGATGAAGCGCCGGCTTGGCGGTGAGCAGACGGAGCGGAGGCAGACGGGTTCTTTTTGCAGACACTGTTAGTAGGCAGGAAGAACCGAGATCAAGTGGGGCTAACAGCTTTCTGTGTGAAGAGTATCTCCGGCCTGCAGAGAGTCACGCTGGGTGACCAGGGCACTCGCCGCATGGAGTGTGCAGAGGCCAGGAAAGGGTAGATGAGCTTGTTCTCATTTGTTCTTGGACCCCCCACCCAATTTGCTCTTAACGCATCTCCCTAAGTCCTTGTCATCTCTCTCCCAGCAGTTCTCTCAGTTGTTATCTGTCTGAGGGAACCAGATAGAAACCCCAGGACTGGACACCAGAGAGGCTTCAGTTCCCACCACTTTCCTTGATAAATGGATGCTGGGAACAGTGGAAGAGACAAGCATCCAATCCCTATTGCTTTGCATTATCGCTAAAAATTAACAGTACTTGCAGCCAAGCTGGAGCTCCTGCGTGTCGAGCAGTGACATCTATTGTTTATAAATGGGAGAAGCAAAGGGTCTCACTGCAGGTCACAGAAGCTGTGGTGACAGAAGTGTGACAGGGCTCTGGCTTTCCCTCGCATGTTCTCAGACACAAGGTCTATGCTTTTCTTTCTTCCTTTTTTTGGCTACTCTCTAACTTCCAGAAAATATGCCCAAAGTACCCCTTAAAGTGAAGGGGTGCCCAACTCTGGGAAGCAGGAGGGGTGTCTAGCTCAGGCTGGGTGCTGAGGCTAGTGGCTTGGGACAGAGTAAGGTCTGCAGGATTTTTTGGCGATCTCACGTCTGACGGAGAACATTGCTGCGAGCAGCACGGCTGAGGCTCACGCGGTGCGATCACAGATCTATTCACATTCTTTGCATGGTCCTCTTGAGGAAAGCTGGCCGGTGGTCCCTGCACCTTGCACGCACATTCATGTGCAGGACGGTTGTATGCTCTACAGCCTGGAAGCAGCACCATGCAGAAACCATCCAAAGGCCATGGGATGCCCTGAGGGAAGTCAGCTCCAGCATGCAGGCCCCAGCTCAGCACAGCTATGGCTCCACTGTCACGCTGCTGTTGGTAACACGTACACCGTACCATCCCTTCCAGAACAGTGTGTCCTGGCCCCCGTGTTCGAAGCGGACAAAGCGGACCCCAGGCCCATAGTTGGAAAAGGTGTGGGAGATCTTTGGGATGAGAGACAGAATGGTTGTTGGTAAGCATCAAACCATCATGAACCTTCTTTAGCGCAATGAGCCTTCAACCCCCCTGCCCAGGTCATACCTACCAGGTTGGGTAACAAGGAGGACACTTACAGTGGGAGTCACTAGGAGGAGCTTTGATCCCATTGTTGTTCAGAGGCCATTGACCCTCTCCCCGTTGGGCATCTCCTTCATCTTACACCTGCAGTGGTGGTTCAGCAAGTTTCCAAGTTTTATGTAAGGTGGTAGCCTCCCAGTATAACCCCTCTGCTCAATCACAACGTCATGGCTCCACAGAGCACCTGACAGAGCCTTCTCCTCCAGGAGAACTCTCCTGCTTCTCTCTGCTTGAAAATATTCCCCATTTGTGCAGGTTGAGTGTCACCTGCTGAGCCCACAGCTCTAACTCACCTCAGTCCAGCTGGCATCGTTGTCCTGTGGGATGTCAACAGTCTCACTTTTGTACTCAGCCAGAACATCCTCGTTCTCCGAGAGCAGCTTCACACAGAGCTCATAGAGGCAGCCGGCATCACTGCGTCCTGCATACCTGCAAGGAGATCCAAGCTGCTGGTCTCACCTGTGAGCTTTGCAAAGAGCCAGTGCATGTGCTGAAGGCAGGCTCTGCCAGCCTCACCAAGTCACTGGGGCCTTGGTTTGAAAGGAAAATCCATAATGGTTCTTACCCCAGCCCACCACCTCCCCTCATCCGTGGCAGGAACTTGGTCTTTAGAGATTGTACCAACAACTTAAAGCTTGTGGGAGCTGCAGCCAAGGCCCAGCCCTGTAGCTGGGCCCAGTGCAGGTATATGCCCTCCCTGCCCACTCTTCTCTTTCTTGACTCCCTGCCTACCTTCCAAGGCACCTTTGCTACTTACCAGTCTTTTACCACAATTTTTGGCTGGGTTGTATCCATCAGCTCTTCCCAGTAGCCCTCAGCCCTAAGGTCAATGACCTGAGCCTTTCGACACCACCTGAAAGACAGGATGTTAATGGGCATCACAGTCCCTCCTGGGACTGGGGGAACCAAAACCGTCCCCTTCCCTGAACGAGAGAAGAAAGCAGCCTTACTCATAAGATGTAACAAAGTATTTATGGACTTCTTCACTAGGGAATTCTTTTCCAAAGTCCCCAGGGAGCTCTTCAATTTTCCAGCCATCACCTCCATTCTCTACCTCTCCCCAGTGCTCCAAGTCTTCTGCAAATGGCAGAAAAGAGACTTGGGTGAGTCTTGGTTTTGGTGGGCCTGGGGAACCTGACCATTCTAATGAGTCTAATGATCTAATGACCATTCTTAATGATTCTATGACTCCCATGGGAACCCTTCTCTGGCCTGTGCAAGGTGCGCTCTTAGAAGCAGCTCTAATTTTGTATGTAGACTACAGAGATGTCTAAATAGAGGTCAGGCAAAAAGCTTTAGTCTTGCTGAACTTAGTATTACCAAACTTTAACATTCTCCACCAAAGTGGCTACGTGCACGTGGGTTTCTTTAAGAAAGTCCCCCGGTGGAATTACGTAGGTTCTCTGCCAGCCCTTCCAGTGCCGTACCACAGGGACAGCCTGGGGAGAGATGCCGATTGCTCCATTTCTAAGTTTTCTAACTCGTTACGTGGTATTTCTAGAAGCGCTACGGCCTTAAACATGGGGCTTTCCTGCCTTAGCCAGAGGGAACCTGGATGTTGGAAAAGCCTGTGGAAAAATAATCTGTAAACAAAATGGAGAAGCTGCGTTGATACTGCTTTGGTCTACGTGTGAACTGTATTTGTGGCTGCTTGGGTTGCGAGGGCTGGTTACTGCTGCTTTTCACCAAGCGTCTTGTAGGTCTGGCAAGTGAAGTTCATAAATTCAGAATAACAGCAGATGGGGCACAGCTCTAACGTGGGCTCTAGTAAGGAGGGTACAAACCGGATTTGCCTGAGCTGCTTCATGGAGGGAAGCCTGAAGGGCCTGGTGAGCTAAGGGCAGAGCAGCTCCTGAGTGGGGAAAGGCTTGAGCGTTCCTGTCGTGGTTTGGCAAGAAGCAGCAGCCTCGAAACCCAGATGCCACTGCCGTTACTGCATTGGGCAGGGGTTCTGCTAAGGACGTTTGTCTCTCGAATGTGACTTGGATCCCTGCAGGGGTTTATGGAAGCTCATGTCAAGTAGAGCCCTTTCCAAAGCCTAATTATCCAAGGCCTTCATGCCCTTTAAATGATTTGACTGCACTAAGTGGTTGGACTCTTGGGCAAGAAGAAAATGCTGCAACCTGCTAGCAACTAAGATCTTTTTTTCAAAGACTGGAGATGCCCAATTCCCCGTGACTGGTCATCTCTGTGAAATCTTGGGGGCTTTTATGTTTGTCTCTCACCTTCACCACAAGGGTTCTTGATGAGATTCTTCCTTTTCTTATTCAGGAAGTAGAAGTTTTGCCAGTTCTCTGCATCCTCCTGCGACTCTGCCCCAGTGAAACCTTCCTGCTGACACTTCAGGATCCAAAGCGCGGCTCCATCGACCAGGTTCTTCCACTGGCAGCAGACCAGGCGGCACGCCAGCACCAAATCCACCGCAGGTATGGAAGCCAGGATTCGGATCAGGACTGCTTCAGGGAGGGACTCCATCCTTGGGCAGGGCTGGATGGAGCTTTCTGAGAAAGAAGAGGGAAAGGAGTGGTGACACAGTGGCCTTCAGATATGGGGTCCCCCCAACCCTCGGTGATGCCAACCGGTGATGCAGTAGAAAAAAGGGAAAAGCAGCATGTTATCTGAAAGCATGGTTCTGGGGGCATAGATTGCTTCCAAGCCCTCCTAACTGCTATTAACACCCTGAAGCATGCGAGCAGATCAATATTTCATATTCTAAGTGAAGCCCTTAGTTAAATCCATCCACAAAATGCAAGTAGCTGACATCTGCAGTTGTGGACAGTCTGTCAGTGTCCTGGACTGGAATCAGTCCTTCCAAAAATCACTGCTGCTGCAAAAATCAGTGATGACTTCCTCTGCGCAGGGAGGCATCTGGGTGTGTGTTTGGCCTTGAAGAACATCACTGATAGCACATGCTGCAGAGCAGTATCGAAATACCAGTGGCGAGCGTCTTGCCAACGTTTGCAGCAGTTTGTCCTCTATCTGAAAGGCTTTCCCTTGAGGGGCTGGCACTTGATCTCCTTAGTCATGAGCCTGTATATAGGACTGAGTAGAACTGAAAATAACTCCACTGATATTCTCTAAAATTCCTTTTCCTGTGGCTTTATAACCGGAGCGATTCAGTTCAGAACTTGATGTGCTAATTTTGCCGAGTCCCAGCAGCTCTTCGCTGCCTTGGATTCTAGGGCCGGGTGCTGCAGGAATAAGGAAAGATGAGTGTGCAGATCCAGAGCCCGTGTCATCGTGTTCTGTGACGCTGCTTTTCCCTCGGCTGAGCCCTGATGCTGGGGAGCTGCCGAAACCGCAGTGAGCTGCAGAGACTCGGCCAAACTCCTCAGGAGTGTTTTAAACCCAGGGGAGCACTAGGAACGAAGCAGAAATATTCCTGACGTGCTACTTGGTGGAAGATGGCAGTGCCAAAGCTGGCAAGGGAGGGAAGAACCAGGGAGTCACTAATGTAACAGCATCCTAAGCCGAGGTGTTCCCCACACAGAGCTATCCCGTGTCCTCTATCTGCTCTGCAGACAGCAGAGGCAAACTGTCCTTTAAAATTCCCTGGCTTTTATGGGGGTAGCATTGGGCATTTCCCATCCCCCCCCCCTTTCCAACCCTCCATCTCAGTCCTGAAGGGTACAATGTGACTTTTTAAACTGGTCTCCTCTCCTGCAGGACTCCCAGGCCTGGCCTGCTCTGCTGGGGATGGAGGAGGAGGATGGGGATGG
>VZZY01002816.1:348606-367296 GCA_013400335.1 Eurystomus gularis
GTGCTCCGCCAGCCCGGCTGTCCCCCGTGCCGGCAGCAGGCTCCGGGCTCTCCCGCTCCCGCCGCGGTTCTGCCGCCGGGCTCGGGTGACGATGTGCAGCGCCGTGCACCTTGCCGGGGCGGGCTCTGGGGCTTGCCCCCCACCACCCGCCTGCAAACCCCGGCTACTCCAGGGGCTCCCTCCCGAGATGGCTCTTGCCACCCCTGGAAGCAGAGTCGCCTCGGACACAGGTCTCGGCCGCTCGCCGGCAGCTGCTGAGCCCCCCCCGCACCCCAGGGGTACGTCCCGGCTCTGTGGAAAGTGGGCGAGGGGCGAGGGGAGCTTTTCCCACCCAGTCATTGTGCTTGCGGAGCCGTGTGCTGCCGCGCACCCAGCCCTTGGGTACCCGCGGGTTGGTCTCTGCTCTTCCTCTGTTGACAAAAGTGAGAGCTCGTTTCTGAATTAAATCAATTCGGCATCAGTTAATGGATTATTACAGCTGGTAATTCATCATGTAGGGTTTAAGTGACATTTATCCAATTCACACCTGAAGTCTTCCGTCAAGCGGAGGGTTTAATGGAAATGGTTTTGTATTCACATCTCCTCTGCCTTGCAGAAGGAGGCATTAATCCTCCACATTTGGGTTCAAAGTGAGAATGACATGCAAGGAGAAATGTTGAAAGCACAGCCTAACTGTTCTGCCAGTCGGGACACATCTACTTCTTCCCCTGGGCCAAATCTGCCCCTGTTCTTCCTTGTGACACTGGTGGGTGCTTTTCAGGCGGGTGAGCAATGACCTTTGCTATTGACTGTGTCTCATTTGTCACTAGGCATTGTGCATTAAACTGGAGACTCTCCTCTGCTGTGCTGACAGCAAGTGACTGTAGCTTGGATGCTAATCTCAGACTCATTGCTATTTTAATCTCATTATTGGGTAGGGTAGGCTCTGTTTGATAGCAGGTCGCCTATGATGGCTGTGTCAGCCGCTCCGTGAAGCCCCAGAGGGAAGCAGAGCAGAGGGTTCTGCATATTCATCCATGTGCCCCTCTTCCACTTCACTACCATGACTTGCTGGGCTGCTCTGTCCCCGGAGGATGTGGGTGCTGCACCCTCCCTGCTCGTGCACCGAGGCTGAGAGCAGTGAAGCTCTCTGTGCCGGTCAGGAGAAAGGGTGGTGTGGCCGTGGCTGAAGATGAGAGATACTGAGTGGCTTGAAGGCTTTGCAAGGGGTCCAGTGTTCATCAGAGCCAGAGCGATGGAGTCTAGGAGGGACTTAGTGACAAGTACAGCACCATCAAGCTCACAAGTCTGGGCTGCAGGAGAGGGTATTTCCTGGGTTGTGCTCTGTGAACAAGCCACTTCTGGCCTCAGAGGTTAGGAGGGCAGAGCGCAGCCAGTCAGCCAGAGCTGACCCATGAGGGGAAGGGACTGATTGCCTGAGCCCACGGGCCAGCAAAACCAGAGTCCCAGTTCCAGCCCTCCAACTAATGCTGAGCGACTCACAGTTCAAGTGGTCACTGGACAGGAGTTGCCCCAGGAGATGCTCTGTGGGGCTGCAGGGGCAGCTACCGCTACTGCTGAACCCCCTGCAAGCCCGACTCACTATGTCCTGTCTCTTGTGCCACTAGTGGATTATTATTGAATTATTAGTGAATTTGGCTCTTTCTACGGTGGAGTGCTGTTTGGTGACGGCAGGAAGTGAGAGAAAAGCGCACAGGCAAAGGAAAGCAGATGTTTCAAAGGGTGGTGGCTGGATTCAAGTAGCCTAGGCTAAATACCTGCAGAGGGGAAACCTCTCGCACCCAACACAGTCACGAGGGACAAAGAAACTGTGGAGTCAGATAAATATGAAAGGCAACGTAAGGAGGAAAGGTGACGATGGATACAGGAAGCCTAAGAAAGGAGGGCAGCTCCAAAGAGGGCCCCAAAAGGACTAGAGATCTGTGAGGAGGGGACTCTGCTGCTCTGTCATCCCAAGGACACCTGGGCCAGCAGCAAAAAAAATGCTTTACAAAGTGAGTGTGCAAGAAATGGGGAGAAGAACAGAGGAAAAGAGACGGGTGCATATAAGATTACCTGTCTGCTTTTGGGGACCTTAGAAAGCTGGGAGACAACCCTTTGAAATGGGAAGGTCTCTTGGCAGATTGTTTATGAAGCTTCCCAGCATTTGCCTCCAGAAACAGAAAAACAGATGGAAAGAGACCCAGCAGGGAAGTGAAATCTCATTTATCTGCACAATGCCATCCTCCTGGCTCCAGCCAGCTCTCTGCATGTCAGCTACCATAGAACCTACCCCGTCCATTCTGCTCCAGGCCTTCCCAAGCCCATCCATCACCCTATGGCTTCTTATTTACAGGGATCCTGGCACACGAAGCTGCAGTTATTGTCTGTCATCCCCGCCACACATACACACAACACCCATGTAGACGCACATACACTTTGTCTACTGCTGTAGCTTGGGATTGTCTGGAGGCCAGGAAATCTTTATGCACGCCTGCCAAAGTCTGAGCTTATCAGAGCCAAAGAGAAATCTGGCCCAGCGTACGTGCTTGGGTCTAGCTTGGTTCAGCCCTTGAGCATGCAAACTGCATCGCTTGTGGTCTGGGGTGATAAAGCATCTTGATATTCTCTTAGTTCAAGAGTTTGTTTGTGGGTGTGGCACAAAGAATGTGTGAAAAGTTAAAGCTAGGACTGTCAGGTGTCATGTTTTAAATGAGGTATATGAATGCACGTAGATGATCAGATGTTCCTGCTTTGTCAAATATAAAACAAATGCAGGAGGGCTGTTTCAGAGCCAAGGTGACGTAACTGGACAGGGGGAAAACATGCCTGAGTGTATCTACTCGGCCCACGGCTGCCCCGCGGGATTACAAGCAGACAGCACAGCAATAGCAATTGTATCCATGAGCCCAGAGAAAGAGCCTGCCCACAGGGAAAGTTACCCAAGATGCAAACCCCCCTCCCCAATTTCCCTTACAGGATTGTGACCATCCACTGCTAACCCAAAAAGGATCAGAAAGAGTGGCTGAGAGGCAGCGCTGCACCTCACTCACCAGCCCTCAGCCTGCACCCTGGGTAGCTCTTAGGCCTTATCTTTGCTTCACACATTTTCTCGTTACTCGGCAGATTTGCCACCTGAGCAGGCAGGTGGCTCATAATCCTGAGGGTGTTTAAAGGAAGTGCAAGGTGTTGGGTGGAGCAAGGAGGATGTAGGTCTGGTGTTGTGAAGAGTTGCAGGGGCAGCTTAACTTGGCAAGTACTTCAGCTATTTCCTTTATTAATGTGTGAACCCTAAGAAGAGGATGAATTCTGGGCTTCTTGTAAGGTGTGCTTGTTTTAGAGCAATTTACTGAAGGCACCTCCTTACAAAGCCAGGCTTCTTTCTGCCTGGCACGCATCTCAGGGCAGGATTTCACCCTTTGCAGAGAAGGTGCATCAGCAGCGTAAGAACATTGCTGTCACCTACATCAGCAAGCCCAGGGCTACTGCAGTCTTCTTTTGTGGACTGTGGTCGTGACAGAGGAGAGAGTGGAATTTGCTTCGGTGCTCAGACCTTGAGGAACCTGAGCTCTGAGGAGAGCTAGGGATGCTGTTGTGTTATCTAAGTGCCTTTTGGAAGCGTGAATTTTACAGCTTCTGCAGGATAAGAAGACCAACGGTGGTAAGAAGATGTTTCTGAAGTTAAAGATGGATCAGGGCATGGACAAGTGGTAAAGAGAAGGCTGGGACAGCTGTGCCTCTAGCACAGCAGTGTTACATCAACCCAAGGTACCCAAACTTGTCTGCACGCTGTGTTGGTTTGACAAACAGCTCAGATCTCCCCCGACTGCAGCGAGTACAGGTATTTATCTGCATTATTAATGCAAGTTTCCCAGTGACACAGCATGTTAGCCTGTCCTCTCAGCCAGTGCAGAGATGAGGCAACCCATGTGCTCTAGCTGCACTTTCATCCTGTGTCATGCCAACAGGATAGCTGGGCAGCTTAAATAAATGCCCTCTATGCTTTGAAGCAGACCTTCTGTTGAAAGGCCCTGCAGATTCTAGCTCCTGCTGAAAACCAGAATCTGCAGCTAGTGTGTCAGGTTCACCATCAAAGGGCCCATGTCTGTGTGAGTGAGATTGGAGACACCTGCCTCGCGCTCTCTTTGCACTTGTTCTCTCCTGTTGTTATTTTGCCTACATATGAAAAGGTAAGAGGCTGTTTCTAGCTCTTTTGAGTTTTTCTGAGTGATGCCTGGATCCAGCTGGCTTGCTCTGGTTCTTAAAGAGAACATCCTAGGAAAAGACAAAGAGGATGCAGAGCTTGGCTTTTGCCTGGTTGCTATTTGTTCCACATTGATTTTGAAGCTGGACTTCAAGTGCTTTGTTAACAGATTTAGCTCTTGCTCTGGTTTTCCTTTGTCCCAGGTAGCTGCCAATAAAATACTATTTCATATTGTTACACCTTCAACAAATGAGCTAGCCAGCACCTCCTAAATCAGTCTCAAAGTAGCAGTTTGTTGTCCTCTGTGGCCAGTAGAAAGACCTGCTTTTTAGACGGTGCATTGAAGAGAAGGCCCCTGTGCTCCCTGCCTCTTTCCAGGGGAGGTTTGAACTGAAAATTGGCTCCCAGGCTCTGAGCAATAACAGAGATGGATCTTAGAAAGGCAGAAATGGCTGGTGAGTGAGTAAGCAGGCTTTTCAGTTAAGAAGATGAAGACATCTCCCTCTAAACTCCCCAGATGCTCTATGAGGCTGGAGCTTCTATGATGGGAGAGGTTTCACTGACACAAAATGCTCCACATGTGTCTCATAGGTTGAAAGAAAAGAGGAAAGGCAGAATCAAGGCTATTCTCAGGGTGTTTCCTGTCAGCTCCACAAAAAGGCACTGAGCTTGGCCTCAAAGGATGTTACCTGCTGCCCTTCACAGGTGCCAATGGCTGGTCGAGCAGCCAAGCACCTGGAGGAGGGAGAACAAGCCATTGTAATTATGCAGCAAAGTGGTTGAACCTGGTGAACAGACAGATGAAAGTGAGGTGCGACTGGGGCCTGGGGTGCAGGAGGTTGAGCGAAGAGCTGTGGCTGTAACTTTGTGACAGGATTTCTCAAATGTAAGCACAGACCTGGTTTTCTGGCATTCAGTGTCACGAGGAGCTCGGGCTTTAAGCGTGCCTTCATGCTGCCCAGATTCAAAGGGACACTCAGAGAAAGCCACCCCAAAGTGAAAGGCTGGAAATGCTGAAAGTCCTTTTCCCCTTTTTGTGGGAAAGGACAGGGGAGAATATTAGAGAAATCTCCAATTTATGCAATGTCCCAAAGCCCTGTCTTCTAACACAAACACAGGGATGAAGGAAGACCCTCCAAAATATTGCAGTGAAGCAGGATGAATGAGGATAGTCTGCAGCCACAGTACCGAGAGACTTGGTCTCAGTGTTCTTTGGATTTAAATTACCCTCCCAGTGACAACCTCACCTGGTAGGGTGAGGTGAAGTGACCTGTGCAGGGCCAAGGAGGGAAAGTGGGACAAGCTAGAGAAAACTCAGTCTTCCTCCCTGCCCCGTGATCTTTAGACCAGCATCCCCTGCTCTGCAGATTTGTTTTTCTGGTCAAGGAAAGAAAAAAAAAAAAACCCACTTTCATTATTATCAAATTTCATACTGATATCTCACAGTGTAGCAGTTTCAGCCATCCTGAAGCAGCATGTGTGTGCCTGCGCCTGTCTGTCTTGAGCTGCTCAGGGCTGTTGCTGGTCCTGCGAGGCCACCATCTGCCTCAAGTTCTGTTCATCTTGACATCTTCATTGCAAGGAAACCAGCTGTGAGGAAGGGCCAGTGCCAGCCAGGCCCAGGATGCCAACCTGGCAGCAAACAGCCCTGGCCAGACAGCTGGTGCTGTGCCTGGGGCTCAGGAGCTGTGGCCTGCAGGAGCCAGGCTCCCCAGCCCCTCAGATGGTAGGCTGTGAATGGGAGGGTAGGGGGGCTACTGAGGAATCAAAGGGAAGTGTCCTACTGATTGATGGCCCTCATTTGCACATGAAACTGGGACCTCTCAGCCCTGCAGGCCCCGCACGTGTGTCTCAGCTGCTGTAACCAGGGCTGGGAGAGAAGGAGGTAACCAAGGAGGGGGAAAACTCACTTCCAGCTCTGGACACCAGAACTGTTTTCATCGAAGTGTCCTAGGTCTGAATTTTCCTTGCCTTTACTCCTACAAGTTGGTTGCTTATTTTTAATTTCTTTTTTATTTTTTAATTGCAGGTGAGGCAGAGCACCCAGGATTATGGCAACTCCTTCCACTTTCTTCTCTCCCTTCCTTTTCCTGTGTGTGCTGGTTCTTTCTGACATCAGTCTTGCAGTCTCCCTGGACCCTGACACAAAGCTCAAAAATGTCCCAGAGAACAACAACCATCTTCAAAACCAAGAGATGTGGCTGCAGCAGCCCAGAAGTGGACACCACCACAAGCATGGCTTGGCCAAGAAGGAGAGAGTCCATGCCATGCCTTCCAGAGGGCGGCCAGCTGGGGAAGAGACCCTCAGAATGGGTAGTGGAGCTCCAGCTATGGAAGAGCTGGTGGCAGAGGGACAGCCAGCAGCCCTGAAACAGAATAAGGACGTGTTCCTGGGCTTTGAGTTCCCATATCCTGAGAGGGAGAACCAGTCCCCTGGGTCTGAGAGAGGAAAGAAGCAGAACCGAGAGCATCGGCGACACAGCCGCAGGGACAGGCTGAAACACCACAGAGGTATTTGAGCTCCAAGGGAAGCTGAGGCTGTTGGGTCACTGGAAATGAGTGTCACTTGTGTGAGGGCAAGAAGATGCAGCTGTGGTTGGGCCACATGGGTGTGTGGAGGGTGTGGGATGTGTGCCTGCTCTGGGGAGAAATCTGCCAAACAAAAGAGGCACAAGAAAAAAGGGGAACTCCAGAACCAGAGGTTTTTACTGCTGGCTGCAATTTTGTGAAAATGACCTGGTTTGCCTTACAGGGGGAACTCTGGAAGTTCCTAGGACTTGAGGGGTTGTTTTGGGGTGGCCTGCTTTGTTTTTCTGCTTTTTTGGCAAATGGTTCCATTTATGAACAAACATGTCCAAGCCATGCTCAATCTTTCCCCTGACTTTGAAAGTAGAAATAATACAAAACCCCTACTTTGAGAAGAACCCGATGGTCAAGCATCAGCGCTTGAATCCTTCTACATTTGTGCTGAACTACAAAAAATCTGCATTTTGCATATGTGAAATGGCACTAATTGCTTTATAATATTGCTTGGTTTTGACTGGGACTGCTTTCCTTTGCAGGGCAAGTTGTGGGTGTGTCTCTGTATGCTCAGTGTGGTAGATCTTTAGTTCTATTAAAACCAGGTAATTTGTGTCAGTCTATTTGACAAGCTGGCTGTCAGCATCCCCGAGTTCCACCGATCACTCCTCCCTGCGTCGTTAAGAAGAGCTCTATTGTTTTCTCAGGGGACTGACTAAAAACAACTCACATTAAGCAATATAGAAGAGTATGCAACAAAAGTGGCTTGAAGCAATATTTGTAGACTATGAAACAGGCCTTTGGTTTAACTTAAGGTTTGTATTTAATACTTAGGGAAAGCAGGGATCAGGCTGTGAAGATATTCTTATTTCAAGGTAGGTAGGTCCTGACCTGAGCTAAATTGAAATAACCCACTGCTAAAATCAAATCAGGATGTGTTTACAGGTATTTGCAGCAGCTTAATCCATTGGTTTTGAAGTAGTTAAATGGGTACGTTTTGTACTCACGAGACCAGAAGGAGAAATCCTTTGCTTCTTAAGTAAGAGATAAATATATCTTCAAGAATGTGTGATTATGTATGACTTAAGAGTGTAAAAATCAAGAGGCCTATCATCTGGACCTCATCTATGGCTTTAATAGCACGTGACTCAGTTTTACACTGGTCTAAACAGCAGCCCAAGGTCGTAGAACATTGGCCAGGGGCTGGATGGAATCTGAATTCCTATGACACAGAGAGAAAAGGGATGAGAAAACTGATGCGACTGTACCTGTGGCCCTCTGCAGGGAAGACTCCTGATGCTGGGCCAAGCTCCCTATACAAGAAACCTGAAATCTTTGAAGAACAGTTTCAAAATCTTCAGGCAGAGGAAGCTACAAGTCTGACTCCCACCATGCTTCTCATCACTGCGCTGGAACTAGCTGTTTCCACAGAAGAGCCTCCTGTTCTTCCAGCCACATCACCGCGATCCCAGGTAAAGAGACAGCTGGTAACTGCACTGTACCTCTGGTGCAGACAGGAATCTCCTGCAGATAAGGTCTACTTTCCTTTTTTATTATTTTTTTCAGTTAGAGGTAAAGGCTTGCTTAACACCAAAGCCTTCCCTCAAAGCAGTTCTCTGTCTTGGAGGCATCTAAACACCTCTTTGTAAACATCCTTCAGTTGCTTCTCTCCCTTGCCCTACCCCTCTCCTTAGCTAGCCATCTTCATGCAGCTTGAAGGACCAGAGAGGCAGTAGGAGCACTTGTCTGGAGAAGCAGCACATCCAAGCGCTCCTTGGTCGCGTTTTGTCCTAACATAGAAGCAGTGGAGTCTTCCCTCTTGGCTTCAGCTACAACAAGGGAAAGCTCTTCCCTTTTGAAATTGAGAGGCCAAGAACCCACAGTGGACAAGACAAGGGTGGAGGTGGTGGTAGGGATCAAAAAGCCTTTTTAAGGCATAAAAGCACCAGGAAAAATTCCAAAGACTTCAGTGTCGCTACAGAGGTGTAATCCGTTGTCTCTTTGTGGTTTGCAGGCCCGCCTCAGGCAAGATGGGGATGTGATGCCCACCCTAGATATGGCACTCTTTGACTGGACAGATTATGAGGATCTCAAACCAGAAATGTGGCCATCTGCTAAAAAGAAAGGTGCGAACCTCCCTGTTCTCTTTCCCAGAAGTCATTCTGTAAAGCTCGTCCCATGGTTAGCGTTCACAGATGTGCTGAAGGACGTGGGATCATAGTGGTGGGAAAAGAGAGGACAAGCATAGTGCTGATTGTGTTTTGTGCTTGGTTTCAGAATGTTTCTCATTTTGGATGCATAGTTTGAGGGCAGAGGAAAAATGATAGATGAAGGGTTGAGAAAGAGGGAGGAGATTAGACTATGAAGGTTTAGAGTTCAAACTCTTGAAGTTTGAGGCTGTTTTTATCCTGGAACAATAGAGTCTCCAAAACAAAAACACTAGCATGAAATTTTCTATCAGCATCTGGTTTTATTTTCCTATAGAGAAACGCCGCAGTAAGAGCCCCAACAGTGGGAACGAAACCGTGACAGCTGAAGGAGAGCCATGCGATCACCACCTTGACTGCCTCCCAGGTCAGGCTCAGCTTGGTAGAGTCATTTCTCCAAACATGAGATTGTTTGAAATCCAACCCAGGTTCTAATACAAGTATCCTGATTTCTAATACCGATAGACAGTGGTATGCAGAGGCTCTCTGGGCGTGTTGTGGGAACAGATGACATCTGTATCATGGAGCTTCCATGGCTGTCAGTAGCCCTGCAAGGGAAGGGGACAAACGAGCTGTGCTGACCCTTGTTCCTGTGTTGCAGGTTCATGCTGCGACTTGCGTGAACACCTCTGCAAACCGCACAATCGAGGCCTTAACAACAAATGTTACGATGACTGTATGTGCACTGAAGGTGAGTTCAGCTCTTTGCTCTTCTCCCTCCAGCAGGTTTCGTAGTTGGCTGCGTTGACTCAAAACAGTGGTTTAGATGTGAAAACGGGAGCTAAGCTCTGCTGCTCTTAGCCTTTCTCTGCTACTCAGTGTGACCACTGAATCATCCAGCATATCTTGTTTTCCTTCTTGAAAACAAAAATCCTGGTATCTACAAACCTAACAGAAGAAGCCACAACATTTTAACTTGGTGCTTTCCAAGTATCGTGGCTTATAAAACCAGGCTATTATCCTTGTTTTACATGATCTTATGCTTAATATAACTTTCCTGAGTTAATTTCAGCTGAACTTGTAGCAATTTATTAGGTGTGGGCAGGTCACAGACCTTTGTTTCTTACAACTATTTCTGAAGAATCCACAGTAGCCCTTAACAGACAGTTGTGTTATGAAGATGTTGAGAGGCACTGTCCTGGCCTGAACACATTCAGGATCAGCTCCAGGCACTGGGTGGTCTTATCTGCCAGAAAAAGCTCTGGTTGCCAAATTTTGTGACCTGTATTAGGTACCTAGTGACTTTGACCAGGCCATTCACCTACTTTTAACCCAGTTAGACTGCTTTCCTGGAGCTGCAATGTTAAATGATAGTCTTCACCTCGGTTGTGTCGCCTAACAGTTGAAGGGCCTCATCAGAGCCCCTGTTCTGATAGATTAGCCTAGAAGAGTGTTTCTGCAAGCCTAACGAGGGCTGCCCCCGGCCCTGCTTTATACTTAAGCTAGTTATAAGCCAATGCCAAATGTGCATCCTCTGTAGAATTAAAAAGATCCCCAAGAGATGAAGGGTCCAGATAAGATAGACAAGACGCTTAGATACAGGCAGAGCTCTGATCTTGTGTGCTTGACTTCTGGGAGGCCAGACTACCCTGTGGGGATTGGTAATGAGGGGCAGAAACCCATCTTCAAGGTAGCTGGTCTCACCATAGCCCTGGGACATGCACTCCAAAAGGCTGCACAGTGACCTGTGACATCGCCTGGGTCTCCCGTGTCCAAGTACTCAAGGACAGTTTATGGGCTGTCTTATAAAAGCTGTAAATCCTCAGCCTCCCCCACTCTGGGAGTGCTGCCACTGTTTCTGTCTGCTGCCTGCCCTGGAAGTAAAAAGAGTTGTATGTTCCAGGATGATCAGGTCAGCTCCTGCTAACCCCTATGACTAGATCTGGGGCTACTGAAAATCGAGGCTTTAATGAGAATTATTCATACATAGGCTGTACCCTGCCTGGCCCAACTAGCTGGGCCTTCTTCTGTAACAAAGACAGGCAATAGACACCAAAAGACTAATCTAGCCATGCTGGAAACCAACGAGTTACTCTGACCAGAGGCTCTCATTGCCTTCCACTGCCATGGGAGAATATGTACCGATGGTTTTTCCAAATAAAATGCCTTTTATTCCCCTCTTAGTATTCATCAGTGCTATAACAGAGAAACTGTAGGCGATCAGCAGTGAGCTTTGGATCAGACCTCCCAGTAATAAGCCTTCAAAGTCTCTTCTCTGCTTTCCTGAAGCTTTGGGGAAATAAATAGCAAGGGGAACTCCCTGGCCATTGCTGCTGCACATTAAGTCTATAGTAATTTCCCAATGGAGAGATCACTTAGACAGTAATGGGAAGTAATAGGGGGAAACCAAGCAGGACTTCCATAAAATCACTGGAAACAATCAGGATAATTCATTTCAAGAAGCCACTGAAACCTTCTGCCTGAGCCAGTGAATCCCAAACCAGAAGAGTGAGCCAAACAGAACAGCAACATGCCCTGCCCATGGGAGGCATTTCTCTGCTACCTCAGTTGACACAGCCCTGGGACCGTCCTGACTGCAGCAAGCTCTGTCATGAACTGAGGTCGAGAGCTAATGGTTTGACGTTGCTGCTGTAGTGAGCCCTGCTCCCTCCTGCTCACTTCTGCGTGTCTTTTCCATAGGGCTACGCTGTTATGCCAAATTCCACCGGAACCGAAGAGTGACCCGGAGGAAAGGGCGCTGCGTGGAGCCCGAATCGGCCAACGGAGAGCAGGGATCATTCATTAACGTTTAGGAGGGTGGGACTCCTGCCTGGATGGTCAGGAGCCAGGGTCAAACTGTTCATACCTAGCAATGGGAATTAGAGGAAAAAGTCAAGCAAATGACTGAAGCTGCAGGCACTGAACATGCCAGCTTCCAACAAGACAAGCTCCTGTTAATTACAGAGTGGCCTCAGCCTTTTCATTATGAGTGCATTCCCCTTCCTGTCCCTCAGCACATTCCTGCCACTGAGCTGGGTCCCCTTCTCCTGGTTAGCAGGAGATGATCATGACTACGGTTCTGATGGTCCTGGCAGGAAAAGGCTCTGCAGTTTCATCTCTTTCTCTCAACAGAGACAAGATAGGAAAGATCCTTCAGGTCAAAAGGGATATGAGCTTAATCTTTACCCCTTAACTATTGCTAAGGTAGATCCTCCTTAAGAATTAGAGGTTCCTAGAGGATAGGAAGCTTGTAGTCTCCAGGTGGAATCAAAGATGGGAAATGGATCATCAGGAAGCTGGCTGCCTAGGTGAGAGGGGACCCTCTGACAGAGCTCCTGCTCTCTCCCTTTTTCAGCGCTACAGACAGATACTCTCTAGCTGTTAAACACTACCGCTTCCTACCTGTCTTCTCCGGGACCATCCAGTCCCATTCCCTTCCCTCCTTCCAGAGAACCACCTGATTTCTGCAAGGATGTGGCAAGACATCCCAGCCTGCAGCTCTCATTCATTTAGTTATCCTGCCAAGTCAGTTATTTTTAATGATTATTTTTAGGAGCTTTCTGGGGAAGTGATAGTTTTCCTAGTGAGCCAAAAATAAAAGTTTTTGGTAACAGGAGATAGGGACAGGCTGTTCCATTGTAGTAAATCCTGTGACATGTTGCATGTGTGTTTCCATGATATGTAAATAAAGATACAATAGATATCCTTTGTGCAACTCTTCTGCTTCTTTGTCTGCACCTAAGGATGTGGCAGGAGCCAGAAAGGTCTATAAGGGAGCTGGCCAGCAGGTAGCACCGGTGACTTCAGGTAATCACACAGAGCAATTGTGCCCCTTGGTAGAAAGAATTCTTTACGCAAATTGGGGATCTGAGCTTCCTTGTATCCTCACTCAAACTGCAGCTAACAGTCAGTTCCTACCTGGTGTAGCCATCCAGACCTCTAAAACTTCTTTATATTACTACTTAGTTACTGACCTCTAAAACTTATTTATATTACTACATAGTTACTGACTTCAGTGATATATCAAGGCAACACAGGCTGCCTGTGTTAAACAGGACTAGTGTTAGTTGGTAAAAATGTTCTTTTCTGCTGCCGACACCTCAATACCCTGGCTTCTGGTGGGAGACAGCTCTGAAACCTTTTATATTCAAGAATCTGGACATGTGCAGCACTTTTTGTAGGAACAGAAATATTAATCCTGGTGCTGTGGTCAGAATCCTCCTTTTGCTGCATCCTGAAACCCCGCTGTGTTCCATTTTGGTAGGCAAATCTCTATTTTGCACTCTTGCTTCTGTGTAGTGTCACTTTGCATTGTGTATTTGCTCAAATGCTGCTAGTGTCATAATTTACGCCTCTAATATCATGATGTGTGCCCAGTCATGACTAAGAGATATGCTATGAATATGGTATTAGTTCTGACCCGCATATCCCGGCGCTGCTCGGAGGTGTGCTAAAGGAGGAGTTTGTAAAGGAGCATCTAGGCAAAACCAACCACTTGGGTGGATGTAGCTATTTAGATTTCTGCTTACAGTATTACAGCCTTAGCCCAAAAGGCAGGAGTAAAGAAAGGTGGTTTGGCTCCAGCTCCATGCCAGGGCAGCAAGGATAGAATTTGTTAACCCAGAGAGAGAAATGCAGCCCCTCCCTCAGCCCAGATGCAGAATAGCGGGTGGTGCTGCCAGTGCTATTGTCAGTGGAAGCAGAAAGGGGAAAAAGGCCTTAATTGATCACAGTCAACTGCAGAGCTCTCAAACCCTGGTTTGTGTGACACCGATGAGAACCACATGCACAGCCAGGCTCTGATACTGCGCTACTTTCCAGTATAGGAGCTGAGATGTGGTTGGAACAGCGCAATTGAAAGAAAGCAGGAAATTGTGCAGGGTTTTTTATCCTCGGTGAAGCAGGTTTTCATTGCCCCATACACTACATACAGAATCCTTGTGGGATCCTGGGCAGTGTTTTGGACAAGACTGTTTTGCAAATCATGCAAAATACAAGTGGGCTTAAACAGCAAGTTTGAATTTTAAGCCAGAGCTTTTAGACTCCAAAAAGATACTTGCTTCTTCAGCTCTTGCTTTTTCAGTTTTCAGTCTGCTATTAACTCTGAATATAAAGACCAGATTATTCTTAAATGGTGGGATTAGTTAAATGTGTAAGGTCAGTGAAATTGGAGTTAATTATTATAAATCAAGTCATAGGATTACTGGATTGACTGCTTACATTGGAGTTTCAGAAAGAGAGCCTGTGACCGAGACTCCTTCTCTCTGAATCAAACTGTGATGTTGCAGAGGTGAAGCAGAACGGTGAGCAGCGGCACAGGCACGTGCTGCACAGCCACAGCAGTGTGAAAAGAACCAGCAAACCTGATTTATGTATCAGCCGGATCAACCACTGACTTCACAACTGCAGTGCAAGGGAAAGCTGGTAAGTAACATGCCAAGGTGTGGAACACAAGACCAGCCTGTGATATAAAACCCCGAGGCAACATTTGTACAAGTCTGATCCACTCTGTTCTGTCTCAAGGGCGTGACAGCAGCTGCAAAGTGATAGTATCACTGGGTTACACTTAGAAACTTTTCCCTTCCTTCCCAGTACCTCCCAGTTGTGGTGCTGTCAGTGACAGTTCTGCCTTTGGGGGCATTAGGTCTGAAGGAGAGAGAGGGAGACCAATGTCAGGCCAGTCGTGATTTATATGTTCTTCTCAACTGATTGTTTGAGAAACTCAAATTAAGCATTCATACAAGCCCAGCTTTTCTGCTGCCCTCACAGAGCTTAAGCCGGAGCTCTTGCAAGATTTCCTATTGTCTCGAAAGGACTTTGGATCAGGCCCAAACCAGCCATAGCAGGGCTCTGTGGAATCATTTTTAAAGTTAATTGCAGGGCATGCATGCAAGGAAGGTGAGTGACAGAGTCCCACCCAAACTCCTGCTCTACAGCTACTGCTTTTAGCAGCCTCACAATAAATCCAAGGGGTATGCATCATTTTGAACCACTTCTCCAAGGGCGAGAATCATTAGACATGGAAAAGAGAGGACAGCGTGCTGATTTGACATAATCATCTCAGCAGCTGCCTGCTCTGCAAATGCTGTTGAATCTCGGGGATGTTGCTGGCAGTTGCCAAAATGATGACTGCAAGAGAGACAAGGAATGGAAGCACAAATTAAAACACTTGGGAATCATTCTGTCTCAGGTCTGTAATAGTCTGCATTCACTTTAGCTTGGGGGTGTTTTATTGAAATCCTCTCTCTTCCCTCCCCCCCAGTAATTACCCTGTTGTCAATCCACAGTGTGTGAAAGTGCTTCCATTTCAAACCCATGCTATACCAAATTGTTCAAGTCCACGCCAGTCGCTCTCTGCTACACAAAGCCTGGAAAAAGCATTCCTTTCCTGTGATTTTATCAGCCCAAATGAAGGCTGTTGTTTTCTTGGGATGTTCTGAGTGATCGTATGTACCCCATAAACTCATTTCTGCTATGTCAATTCATTTTCTAGAGTGCCAGTGAACCCTGAAGAGTAACGCCTCAATTATATCTCAAAGCTCTGGTTAGATTTTAGAAAAACAGAGGGGCAGATCTTCCTTGCTGCGATTGGAAAGGACTTTCAAGTGCCTTTGTCACACATTAGCGTGACCCTCTTCACGCCCCAAATCATCTTGCCATAGATTTTTTTTTGCAGTGGGGTTGCAGGAGGAGACTCCCAACCAGCATTATAAAATGCCTTCAGTTTCCCCTCCAATCCAAATCATGTTTCTGCTTGCTGATTTCCCATTGGGATTTAAAAGGGAGTTTGTAGAGCCAGGACAACTTCTATATGCCCTTCCTCACTGCTTATTCAGAAAGGCTCTATGGATAATATATGCATTTGTGCTGAGCTGATGCCTTCATTGCTCTCAGCTCCACAGCCAGGGGCACAACTCAAAGACACCGGTGTCAGCTGCAGTCTTTAGTTACCTTCAGACTAGACCCCGAGTGAGGGACGAGAAGGGCAGCACTGTGAGGGGTGAGCTTGTCTCCATCCCCACAGGCTAGATAAGGACGACAGGAGCAATTGTATTAGCTCCTCTAATTCCCCACAGAATTGCTATCACCTTACCCACCAAGGGTACAGTGTCCTGAAAACACAAAGGAGAGCGTTTCTGCCTGATTAGCCTCACTTTTATGCTGTCGGGAAGGAAGCCAGCTGTGTATTAGGTTTTTTACTCAGTCTGCACAAGACATACAACCAATATATTTTACATAAAGCAACTAATTTTGGGATATTAGTTGCAGTGAGCTGAATTCACCTGGACCAGTCTTGTAGTCAGGAAATTCTCTGTATCCTGTTTCTAGTCTCCTGGGTCGTCCACTTCTCCCTGCAGGTCTTCTTTAACTCACTGCTTATCTTTCTGCCCATGTTTATGTTGCTTTGAGTTACCAAGCCTAGGGAAGGGAACAGAGACAGCAGGTTACACAGAGAGGCAATTTACAAGGTACAAGCAAAGCAAAGCAGAGATAAAAACCAACCACCCCCCCCAAATCAGATAGGTGTGAGAGATGTGCAAATGCATAATGTCTATCATAGCTCTCATTGTTTTCATATCCATGAGATCATTAAGACATTTCTAAGTCCCTTGAGTCCATGACATGCAAGCCTAGGATATAATAAGCAGGGCTGAATTAATTGCACGATACACTGATGAACAAAATGAAGTAAAGCGCTTTTATTGTACAAGTAGAAACGAATGCTTTGCGTTAAACAGCAGCAGTCACATCAATCCAAATTATGGCTCATGCTGCATAATTGATAACGAGACTCTGTCTCAGACTGAGCAAAGACTCCCACGTACTGCTGCATCCAAACAGTGCTAGTACACAAACTGGGACAGTAGAATTTGTCTTTACATCAAACAATTTGTCTTTATATCCTGGTGGAAGGGCAGCCCTAAGTGCGCTTTGCACCCAAACTCTGAGCCTGAAATATGACTTCTCACAATCTGTCTTTATCTCCACATCCCTCCCCAGTGTTCCATCTTTTTGTCATTTAGGGTCAAATCCAGTCCTTGACATTACTGGGACCACTAGCACTGATGCCATTCGATGCCACTGCTTCTGTGAATAGAGGCAGGGCTTCCCTGCAAGACACAGAAACAGAAGTGAACCCAGAGCCCATGTGGCAACAGACGAGTTACATTTTTTTATTGCTCTTCCGCGCTGTGCAGCCAGCCAGTTTTGTTCTGCTGCTTCCTCTGGTCAGCATTTTCTAGGCTGTTTCATTTTGGCACGTAATACTTTGCCTTGAGAGATCTTCAAGCTGATTATTAGCAGTCAACAGCACCCAGGATGTAGTGAAGGATGGGCAAGATAAGGCTGCATTTGTGGCTTGTTCAGAATGTCTGAGTGTAGGTTCAGCACCGCACGATTCTCGTGCCCAACCTTGCCCTGCACTGCTAGGACTGGAAATGAGATTGAAAGATGACTCAAACATTTCCACATTCAGCTTCTGCAATGAACTTCTGACTCCTGGCTCATTCCTTAGAGCCCTTGTCTTTTCTGCAAGAATAAATAATGACAGGAAAGCAAAAGACCTAGTAAAACCTTGGAGTCTTACCCTGCAGACAGGTAAAGCATACACTGGGCAAGGAAGGGAGGGCTTCAGAGGGGTCATCCTGACTTCTTGGTTCTGTTAGTTCCTTTGCCATACTTGGGGAGAAGACTGAAGTCATGAACTGGACAGGAAATGGTAAGTTATGGCTGTACTGTGGGGGGTTGGGTTGATCACTTAACAACTTCCCTAGCTCTAAAATGGGAAGAAATTTCAGAATGAGAGATGAAGAATTTGTGCTCTGTACCTCACCTCCTAACCCTCTTCTCAAGTACTCATGTGTGCACAAAAGCTCTCTCTTCCTCCAGAAAGCTTTTAAGTCCTATACACCATTAGCCTTCCTGGACACTGACTGCAGTTCAAGTATGTCAAGCCTTCCCCTCGGCTGCACTATGTGTGTAAGCAGCAGGAAGAACCATTTTCCTGCATGTTTGGTGTCAAAAAGCTCATCCAGGCACACTTTTAACCTCCTGGTGGCTTTCCATCTGGAAGCAGGTGCTGCTCTGCCTCACAGAATTGTAGGGGTTGGAAGGGACCAGGATGCACCCAGGTAGCTTTTGAAAGTCTCCAGAGAGGAGAGTCTCCACAACCTCTCCAGGCAGCCTGGGCCAGGCTCTGCCAACCTCACGGTAAATAAGTTTTTCCTCCTGCTCAGATGGAACCTCCTGAGGTCCAGTTTGGGGTCCAGTTGCCTCCTGGGCACCACTGACAAGAGTCTGGCCCCATCCTCTTGCCCCCACCCTTTAGCTATTGATCAGCATTGATCAGGCTTCTCTTCTCCAGCTCAAGAGCCCCAGGGCTCTCAGCCTTTCCTGGGCATAGAGATGCTCCAGTCCCTTCAGCATCTTCAGAGCCTCCACTGAACTTTTTCTCGTGGTTCCTTATCTCCCTTGAACTGGGGAGCCCAGAACTGGACCCAATATTTCAGCTGCGGCCTCACTGGGGCAGAGCAGAGGGGCAGGAGAACCTCCCTTGACCTGCTGGTCAGAGTCTTCTGAACACACCCAGGAGACCACTGGCCTTCTTGGCCACGAGGGCCCGTTGCTGGCTCGTGGCTAACCTGTTGTCCTTCTCCGCAGAGCTGCTTCCCAGCAGGACACCCCCGCCCTGTCCCGGTGCAGGGGCAGGACCCTGCACTGCCCTTGTTGAACTCCGGCAGCTCCCCTCGCCCAGCTCTCCAGCGGGCGCGGCTCAGAGCAGGGGCCGGGCCTCACCCTCCCTCCTGACCCGCCGAGGTGCGGCCAGGGCCGGTGTGGGCG